>OMKY01120925.1:0-10168 GCA_900302395.1 Bregmaceros cantori | reverse complement strand
TTTCATATTCATGTGTGATGTGTGGACGATGCGTTGGTTCTGGCTCGCCAGGCTGCACATGAGTTTAAATTTCCACCCGAATATTTTTTTTTTTAAATTTCAAAAACTACTCATAAAATTAAACATTACTCATGAAAAGTTATTAATTACAGTAATGTGAGTGAATGTAATTCATTACTTTCCACCACTGCTTATAGAGTATGATTTTGCTGCAAGCTATTCCATAAAAAATGACGACGCTGCTTATGTCAGAGATAATAATTTCTTTGAAATAAAGACTTTCAAAAATTCTAGTTAGGATGGAATGCCCCTTTTGTGCAGCTTCCTAATGAAGGTCAGTTGCCTTACTAGCTCCTAGAATACTAACCCGGACCAAACCCTGGCAACACATCTCCCCTACCCTCAAATGACTCCACTGGCTCCCAGTAAAGTTCCATATTACTTACAAGCTGCTCCTCCTTACCTATAAAGCTCTCCATGCCTTTGCCCCACAGTACCTGTGTGACCTCCTCGAGGACTACATGCCGAAGCTGAGGTCTTCAGACTTGGAGCTCCTCACTGTCTGTCACGGTAAACGGCGATCCCTTGGTGACCGAGCATTCAGCATGGCTGCCCCCCCGCACTCTGGAACTCTCTCCCCTGTGAGATTCGCCAGACAGACTTTCGACTTCTTCAAGTCTGCACCGAAGAGTCACTTGTTTGCTCAGGCTTTTCGAAACGAACTTCCTATTTTGTTTTTGTGATGTAAAGTGCTTGGGGTTTCTTGAAAAGCGCTATATAAATCTAAGCTATTACTATTATTTATTATTTATTATTAACGTGGGACAGTGAAATGTAAGAGTTTCACAGTTGAACTTAATGTTCACATTACCATAATTTTTTTTAGTTTCACTGACATTCATTAGTACAATGCCTATTTAACAGATCCGTCAGCGTGAAGGTAGAGAGGGGGTGCAGTAATGACTGGGCAGAATGACTGTGCAGTAGCGCATAAGTGATTAACAAAGTTACTCAACTTCTGTCACTGCGTTGCAGGGGCTCCCAGGGGAGGGTGGCTTGGTGTCCGGGCTCCAGATGTCACTGACTGCTGGCTGGTGACTGAAGGACAAGGCGTCATGTCGTGGACCATGAGTGGACAGCATCTGGCAAGATGCTTTGAGCCCTGTTGGCCACGTCTGAGAGACCTGCTAATTCCCATTTTATAGTTAGCCACAAATCAGAAAGCAATTTGTCTTTGCAAGATTAACTTCCTATTGTTACAAGTCAGCGGGGCCAACTGGATGGATGGCACACATCGTCCGCGGACCACCCATCTCCATCCTGGGCAACCGGATCGTCCGCACATCTCCAAACAGCAGACCGCCCCTACTTAAGGCTGCGTCCGACCCCGGAGAGGCGTCCCTGGTTCCGCCCCGGTGGATTCAGACCATGAGATGAGTACTGTTTCTGACGAGGAGCCCATGGACGACGCCTAGATCATACTTGTATATATGTTCGAACCTCTAAAGGGTTCAACTTGTTCACTGAACATTATTCCAGTCTTTTGTATCTTGAATAAAGGGTGTGAAACCATCTCTCCTGTCTCCTCTCTGGGAAACCAAATTTACTTGTGTTTTGACCCGTGACACCTATTGTGCCATTTGTATTGTATCTTATCCCCCTTTCACACTGACACTGTCAATTGACTGAGAAAATGATGCTTGCGGCAAAAAAGCGTAAAATAAATCACAATTTAAAAAATGAAAAAAGAAGGAAAAGATACAAACCTCGTCAATGCAGCTGGTCATGCGGTTAGCTGTGAAACGGAGTGGGAAGATTCATATTGTACAGGAGACAATACGTGTATGGAGTGTTGCAATCAGCAGCCAAGCCATGGAGGTCTGCTTCCAAAGGAGGGGGAGGTTTCAATCATTGGACAATTACTAAATTGGATTGATTATACTGCCCAGCCGCACTCCCCTTAGCCCACCCACCACCCACCCATCCCTCTTTGGCCTCCGGCCGGTTAATCAATGCGTCCGGTCCACCAGACAACGTGGGAACAGTAATTAACACCAGTGTTTGTTACGGGGCCAGTACATTACATTATTATAATACATCACACACTAGGCCATACCCTGCCAGTTATTTTCAATGGGGGCAATTAGGGTTTCCAAACTTCCCTCGGAAATGGTTTTAATTGAGAAGATTGAATAAAGGTCCATACTAGTGTTGCACCGATACCATTTTTTGGTGCCGATACCCGATACCTGGCTGTGCAGTATCGCCCGATACCAACGGATACCGATACCACTGTTTAAAAGAAGAAAAAAAAGGGCTGTTGGTCAATTGTCAACCAGTTTGTAAAAAGGGTTGGGAAGAAGTTATTAGTGTTATCGGCGTATCGCTGTAATTTTTACATGCAGTCTATAATTAATAGTAGTGGAGGAAAATTATAAAAAGCAATCACACATTAAGAATGATTTCATTATTTCAATATTTTATTGTTTAGATGATATTGGGGTAGTAACTGAAGAGTTCGGATGCAAACACCAACTCCACTTGACCACTTCAGCAGACGAGAGAGAGGCTGTTTCCTCGTACACTTTTAAAAGGATTTTAGCAGCATTCTGTTACCTCGCTCGACCATCGAAAGGATGCGGATTACCACTGCGCCTTCCGTTATCATTGCAACTTTGCGCCGACATTGCGTTTCATCGCGTTTTTGAGTCGTAATGCAATGTTGGCGGAGTCTCAATTTTCAGGTTCCAGTCACTGTGCCGTTTGGACTATTTTTAGTGGGAGCACACATCTATACTGCGTTATTTACAAAGGATGGCGGTAACTTGCGGTGTGTTATTCAACACCCAAATGTACTGTGCCCCACAAATGATTTAATAATCTCTGCAACCTGTTCCAATCACTCGACTTACGAGTGAATGCAACCATCCCATTGGTCCAGAAGAACTTTGTCGTAACAATGTTGAACGAAGCGGGGTGGATAATTGCTAATTGATCAGTGGTCACAAAGTGATCTGTAGCAAGCGCATTTTAAAACGTTGCAAACATTGCGTCAAATTCAGCCACTTCGGTCCACAACAATGACCTTACAGATGCAGCTATACAGACAATGGAAGTGCATTTACAAAGGGCAGGACAACATGTCAGCACTCTTTTTGGCAGCTAAACTCGTCTATAGGATGTTTTCTGGATCCTAGGTGTACGTGTGTGTGTGTGTGTGTGTGTGTGTGTGTGTGTGTGTGTGTGTGTGTGTGTGTGTGTGTGTGTGTGTGTATGGTGATGGCTGTGTGTGAGTCGACGTGTGTTCTTCCGTTTTGTTCTGTTGTTTATATGAACAGATGGGCTCCCCGTGACGCCACCTTGTGAGATCTGAACGACAGAAATCCTTCTTGCTCTCTCTCTCCATTTCTGTCGGGCAAAGTCAGGGCCACCGAACACTCCTTCAGCTCCTTGGGTGTTTTTTTTAATTAAAAATGATCTTTTCATTAGGCACAAAGGTTAAATGTTGGTACATGGTCAAATATTCCAAAGAAGTAAACTACTACACTTTTTTCATGATTATTATTTTTTTCATTCTCTCGACACAAAGCCTCCCAACCAATACTGGAAGGATAAGATGTATTAAAGCTGTACAAAGTGTATTTCCTGTTCTTTAGACATTTCAGCATATTCTTGGTGTGCAATTATGCTATTAATTCACCTTGAGAAATTTGGTGAGGTTTTAGCATGCTACTCATTTCAACAGAATAAAAGGTTATTGGAAGTAGGTTTTAAACTTCACTTTACATAAATGATGTACAAAAACCATGTATTGTTAAAAAACATGGTAGAATTAGTAAGATTACAAACCATTCAAGTAACAAATGTTATTTGGGTAATGCTTTTTTCAAGTTGTTTTTTTTCGCCGTAAGTGCCATTTTCTAATTTTTTTATTGACAGTGTTAGTGAGAAGTGGAGATGAGAAGAGTGGGGACGAGTTGACCTGCAGTATATGACCACGAGGGGAAGCGATGTGGTCATATACTGCATGTGCTGTGAGCAACATAGACACAAGACTATGTGTGAGGCTACATACGTTCTGGGTGTCTAACCCACTGTGCCACACAGCCAGCCGTGGGTAAGTCACTTTAATTTGAATACTGCTTTTGGAAAAGTAATGCGTTTTTGCTACTAATTACTGAAAGGAGGACTAAAATCAAAGTATATTAATTACTGTAACTTAGTTACTAACATCAGTGTGGAACACCGATCAGTCAGACAATCAGAAATAGAATTCATGCAAAAAGTCAGTCCAGTATTGAAGTAACTTAAGAGATAAGCCATAAAACTTTGGTAAACTCCTAAATACAACACAGTTGTAGAGACGACTACCTGTGAAAAGTGGATTACATTTATTGGCCACTCTTGTTTGGCCTTTTTGCGTGGCTCAAAGACCTTGAGCGCAAAGCAAACAGACACCTTTATGACTATTATCCATGAATTACAACCAACACTTTTAGGACTATTGGCTGTGAATTACAGCCCATGCTGTTTGGCTGCGGGCCAGCACTGACCCCGTTCATCCCAGCAGGATCTGCCACAAGTCTCGTCAATCTTCAGCAATATGTCCGACACATTCTCCTGTCACATTGTCTGCTGACAACCATAAGACGGCACTCTGCTTGCAGTCCCATAACCTCACTAGACAACTGCAGAGGATGTTTTTTTTTCCTGCAGGAAGTGATACAGGCTGCGTCAACAAATAAATAAAAATATAAAACGATTTTTAAACGCTTTTTAAAATGTAGCGTCCAGAGGGAAGCGGATGTGAACATTTCTTGATGAAAACAATCCTAGAAAAAGCAAGGAGCATGCACATCCTTCATATACCTGGCGCAAAACAACAACACCGGGTGTAAAGAACAACTCTGTGTCAGAGGAGGCAGCCGGCTGCGCGGTCTGTCTGGACACGTGCAATCCAAGCAGCGAATAAATCCAAGAGGGTCTCAGAGCGGCCGCCTCCGAGTCTGTGCACGGTTCCACGAATCCCACCTCAAACCACAGAAGAATCAAGCCTTGCTGTTCTTAGCAGTAATGCGAGCTGAGTGATGTACACTGAGCTGTTTTCAACTATTATGCTCACACGCACAGCTAAAACCACTAAACTGGCGTTAGAAGGCGCTGAAATGCCTTTGTTATCTTTCTTGCTGTTTGCTGAGAGAAAACTATAAGCACTCAGAGAGTGCAAAACCATGGCCATAGGGTAAATTATGTTAAAAGGAATCTGTTCGGAACTTTTTGTGTAACTTATGTGAAGAATCATTAACCGAAAGCATAACCGCCTTGATGGGCAAAATAACATGGTATGTTGCAGGTCAAACTAGAAGTATAATGACTGCTGAAGGGATACCGCCGAAACGGGTGGACTCCTGAGTTCCGACGGCATGAGTTTTGGCATATCATTTGCCGTGATGTAAAGTGCAAATCCAAGAAAATGATCCGCTTGTTTAATTAAGGTCCCTCCAAAACCCTAACCTTAACCAAAGCCCCAACCCTAACCCCTACCCATAGCCCTAACCTTAATGCTAACCCCTAACCTTACCCTAACAAAATTCAACAGACGTTGAAACTGTGGGTTTGTCATAAACAAATTATTATTATCATAATTATTTTTTAATAATTATGTTTAATAATTATTATCAATAATTATTAAATCAATTAAATCAATTATTATTTTTCTTTTCCGATATTTTAACTCCTGTTCTGCACCGAACATAAACACACACACAAACACAAAGAAATTCCCTGCACCCAAAGGCTGCTCTAATGGTTATATACACGTGGAGTTGTTTACAAATGTATTTCGGTCGTTAAAAACTACTACTGCACCCAGGAACCGACCCGCAACAAATTCAAAATGCGCTTTGAATACACCCTTAGTTACTTTGTAAAAGTAACGGTGGCAACACTGATCATAGGAGATGCATCAGCTGTGTATGTGCAGTACCCTGCGCAACGAGCCAGGCGAATGGATGTAAACTCGGGCACCTGTCGTCTGACTCTAGTATAATAACCAATTAACAATGACAACAGCAGCAGGCCCAACAGAGAGGCACCCAGCCAGCGAGCAGCAGGCATGAAGGCATAATAACCAATTAACACTGACAACTAGTCCATACTAGCAGCAGAGGAGAAGATGCAAAAACACAAATCCCTTTGGAAATGTCCTATTAGTCAGCAAATCTAATTAGTGGTCATTATCGTTTTGTCTTGAACCGCACATTTGGAAATAGGATCCTGAAATGTGTATAGACAAATATATGTACGAATCATCTTCTACCGGACGAATGAAACACACTTCTGGTGTGTGCATAGGCAGCGTGTGCATGGTGTCAGAGTGGAGCAAAGTGACATTTGATAGCTACAGCTCGCTCTGTGATCAATTGCCCATCATCCACCTCAGTTTGCTCATCAATCTGCATGAATACGCCTATTCTCACAGATCTGGTCACATGCTCTTCTGGACAAATGGGATGGCTGCCTTTCCTCATGAGTCTGAAGCCGATCAAGCGCAGTGAATGCAGGGGGTAGCCCTGCTTGACATGTTGACATCAGGGCTCCGAACCGTTTCAAGGAACGAAAACGAAAACCGAAAAACTAACAGAATTTTACAGAATTTTATGAGGAGCGGAAACGGAAACGAGAAAACATTTCTTCAACTGTTCTGGAAAAGTAACGGAACCTTATGAAGTCCACAAAACCGGTTAAAAACGTTTTTTTTCTGTCCTATATATGTTTGAACATATGCTATGTCTGGGAGACTATTTTGTTGCGCATCCATCCAACTTTCAATGTCAGTCATCAAGCCCCATGCATCTGGGGCTCCATCTTGTGGACAGACGAGGAAGCGAAAATAATGGCGTTTATACAGTTGCACTGAAGTTTGAAAATCCACCAAATATAATTTGTATGAACTATACCTAAACTTAATATTGCACAATATGAGGAACTTTAAGAACGAACAAAAACCGGTTCAGGACCGATATTTTGGTGCCGGAACGGTTCCGAGAACGAAAAGGTTAAAATTAGGCCTGCCTGAACCGTTCAGAACGGAACTCTTTAAAAATAATTTTGTTTTCAAGCCCTGGTTGACATGTTACTTGTGCTGATTCTATTGGCTGAGAACTGGAGTTGGCCCCTGCCCACTGCTCCTCAGCGATGGGTTGAATGCGGAGGAAGAAATTTCACTGTACATGTATGTATGTGTGACGAAATAAAGTATCTTATATCTGAATCTAGGAAGCTTCCTATCTCTCTAGGTAGTGATAGCAAGCTTGTAACGAGCAAGGGCGCGCAATTTCCAATTTCCATAACATACATACACAGGCTGCGCTAATACATTTGATGCAAAATTCCTAGCAGTCCTCAGGCAACTTGCAAGGTCAGCAGAGTCACTTATTGAAGTCATGGGCAGGTTGAGTGATGTTTAACCACTGTTACGTGTTCCCCGTCACAGCCGCCATCGAGGAGAAGATCATGTTGTCCTGGGGAGACGGCAGACGGAACTGAGACGTAGTTTAAATTGTTAATAGACGCTCAGCTCGATGCATGGCTTCATATCATCTAACCCACTCTGATAACCATGCAGGAGATTGAGATACTAGCGGTGCCTATCCAAGATGGTGAAGGACACTTGGCAGTGCTTATCCAAGGCGGTGAAGGACACTAGAGCCTCGTTTCCACTACGGTGCAGTAGAGTACGGATCAGTATCAGTAGGGTGGATTGCCCTAAAGTGGGACACTGCCTAATGTGGGACAGCTAAATTCCAGTGGCTATGGCTCCTCTCTAAACTAATGAATGTCAGTGAAACCTTTGGCAAAAGCAAACTATGGTAATGTGTCGCTACATTTCATGGTTCCACCTTAGGCAATTGACTGTCACCCATTCGGAAGCTGCAAATAAGGGCCCACATTAGGGCAATCCACCTTACAGTTAGGTTCAATACGGATAGGTGTTGAGTTTCAGCTGGTACAAGGAACCTTCTAGTAGTAAATGAACAAAAGCCTTACCAGAGCGGACGTGCACTATATGACTGTGAAGGGAGGCAAACTCACGGCGCTGCGTGTGCTGTGGACCTAAGCCAGAGCGGCAAGACTAAGTAAGGGGCTGCCTTACAGTAGCGTCTTTAACTGCCGCGGCACGGGGGCCAGCACCGTTTTTTTTTTTATTCATGTATTTTTGGCATCCCATTCAGACCATTTTCAGCTCTATCAGGATTAGCGCTAAATGGGTGAAGAAGGGGGAGGAAACATGCGGCAAAGTAATCGGCTCTCCGAGCCATCATGGAATAGAGTGGGTTTCCCTAATGTGGGTGCTTTTTTGCAGCTTCCTAATGTGGGACAGTGAGTTGCCAAAGGTGGAACAGTGAAATGTTGTGTTGAACAGTTTAACTTAATGTTAGACACATAGCCATAGTTTGCTTTTACCATAGTTTCACTGACATTCATTAGTTTAGGGAGGAGCCACAGCCTCTGGATCTTAAATGTCCCACATTAGGCAGTGGCCCACTTTAGGGCAATCTACCCTATTTGTGCCCTGTGGTGCCCCGTCCCAACAGACTGAGCCACTGCAGCACACATGTGTTTTTGTTTTTTTTATTCTATGCAATTGGCTCCTCCTATACAGTACAGGTACTGTGGAGGTACTCCAACCAGAGGAGTTGCCAAAAAAGTGAAAGGTACCCTGCCTATCTAAGATGTTTAATTAAGGACAAGAATCCCTTGTTTCCACTATCAATACTGTGTGTGCGTTTGTGTTTCAGATGGTATGGGGAACCCTTTACTGTGTGTTCAAACCAAACGTGAACTGGGCGAAAACATTTGCTTTAGCAGCTTATGACAGGTTGCTGCATTTTATCTAGAGAGTCTTCAGTGATAAAGTGCGAGTGAAGTTTTCCACCCTCCAGCTTGTTAGCACGATCCTCTGTCGCCTTTGAAAGGAGAAGAGAGCGAATCCCTCAACCATAGAAAATACAAAACAGTAATGCATTAATAAAATTATATGTAGATATTATTTCCCACACTCTTCTGTTGGTGAGAAAAAGAGAGAGAGAGAGACAGCTGTGCAAAGCATAACCGCCTTGATGGGTTTGTCGGGGGGGAGGGAGGAGAGTTCCCACTATTGCACGCTCTCCTCCCCAGGCGACGTACCAGGACTCCAGAAGCCCTCGCTGCTTTTGCTTATGTCGGGAGGAAAGGGAGCCCTGGTCACATGACATGAATTTTAAAAAAGTGGCGTGGACCAATGGAGGAAACAGCAACAGTGGCACGTTTGAGGCATCATCGTAGTGGCAAAAACACGACACTCAATTGCTGCAATACACTAGTTTGCAAGGCTTTGCACCTAAATGCTCGTTTGGTGTCAAGACGCAGTAAGAAATAAATAAACAGCAGCTTTCAGAGTTAATTCCTTAATGTGATGACCACCCTGCTTGATCACCAGTTTACAGTGTTTTGGTTCCTCCCATAAAGTACAGTTACTATGTGCTAGGTACGCCAGCCAGAAAGGTTATCAAAAAAGGTGACGGCACCTAGGAAAGGTTGTGGCTTCATGGTAATGGGAACGCTAAAGTAAACATATATCTATATAGCTATATAAGTATAACTATACCGTCCTGTACTGTTCTGGATCCCAGTTGGAAGCAAGGCTTACGCTAGGTTTCCACAGCAGAGGTTTTTTTTTCCCGTCCGTCACCCGCAGAGCCGTCCGAATATTTCCCGCCTGGACTCCTGGACGTCCGGGAAAAAAACATCGGTTTCCACCGTAGACCATTACGGGATGCGGCGCTCTGGTGGACGAACTTGGTATTGCACGCGCTTTGACTTTTTTTTCTTTCTCCTTTCTTGTTTTTTGACCAGGGAATTTGCGCCATGGTACTCGGGTGGTTTTGCAGGATCACACATACTGTCTGGAAGACATTTATACATTGAAACGGTTGGGTTTTCGTTTTCATCTTTTTATTTTAAATAAAATGTGTTACAAAATGGTGGGGACCCAAGCACACGTGCGCACGTGGAAGGGGAGTACATACACACACGCACACACACAAAACGCACGCACAGGAGGATGCTCCAGTAAAAAAAAAAACACATAAAACACAATTTCATTTGTCTTTTGATGCGCTGGAGC
>OMKY01120868.1:0-11631 GCA_900302395.1 Bregmaceros cantori | reverse complement strand
GGAGGACAGGTCACTGTGTGTGTGTGTGTGTGGGTCACTGTGTGGGTGTGTCTGTCACTGTGTGTGTGTCTGTGTGTGTCACTGTGTGGGTTTGTGTGTGTGTGTGTGTGTGTGTGTTACAGTGTGTGTGTCACTGTGTGTCTGTGTGTACCTGTTTCACCATTGTCGCAGTAACATCAATGTTTGGCTTGTTAGGATACGGCACTGTGTGTTTGTACAGGTTCGTCCAGAAGCGCCCCCACATGTCCCCTGAAAAAGAAACATTGAGTATGTTTAGCAATTACACATTTAGACATATTCTTACCAGTGATGCCAGTAACTAAGTTACACTAGCTAAGTTACTTCGATTTTACTTATATTGGGAGGTTATGGGTCATTTTGTACTGTTCATTGCTCTGTTCCTGTAAAGCATATTGTGTTTTGGTGCCCCAGCACATGCCCCATGAAAGATTGCTTTTCTTTGTATGTTTTGTAAAAAAAAAAGATTCAATTATTTTAAAAAAGTTAGGAAAGATTTAAGATTCAGGATTCATTTTAATTTGCCATGTTGCATATACAAGTACAAATATATGGAATTTTATTAGGGCATCTCTCTCAGAATCAGATGGTGGTGAGCATAGTACAATAACATAAGCAGGAGACAACAGCAACAAAAAAAGCAAAAACAAGGCCTACGGGAAATAGAAACAAAATAAAAACAAGTTATAAAGTGGCTCCGGCAACGAGTCTATGTGCGTAACATGTTATAAAGTGGCTTCGGCAAGAGTCAAATTTTTTTTTTAAAGTTACATAAAAAGGAACCTTACCCAGCAGGTGTGCTGGCAGTGGTCCCTCTGGTTCAATATATCCAGGGTAGGTCTTGCTGAGCTTGTCTCTGACGTAGGCGTGGAGCTGTTCGTACAGCGGCAGTATCTGCACCACACGTTAGACAGACACACACTGGTTAGTTCACCCAATGTTGTGAACCGATCGGCGCCAAACCGCACACAACGGGAGTGATTGTTACCGTGGCGCACACCAGCGGCTGACAGTGATCAGCAAATGGAAGGGGACACTTGGATTGGCTCCAGTCTCATGAGGTCTGTGCCAGCCCTTGGTTGACGCATTGGAATAAACACTCCTAGCTACATAGACCTATTGAAGACAGCTAGCCTGGCGAGCCAGAACCAACGAATCGTCCATGCATCGCACACTGCTAGGCGGTACTGGGTCTGGGCAATTCAGGCAGACGCTGCCCATATATGGGCTGTCCAATTGGATTATTTGAATCGAGACGTGGGCGGAGTTTGGTATGTGCGACGCAAGACGGTGTTATCAGACCCAATGATTGTTCTAATCATGTGCAATGCGTGGACGATTAGTTGGTTCTGGCTCACCATGCTAGAAGACAGCTGCACGCAGGGCTAATGTAACATTTAAGTCAAGTTTGGGATAAAATACTTATTTTAACTCCTCTGGAGCTGGTCAAGGCAAAGAGTAAGACAAATATTCCTCAAGTACTTTCATACTGAAATATGTTATCCCCTGATCTGATCCGAGTAGATACATAGCTATCTTGCCTCCGTGTGTGCACTCACCCTGAAGTGCAGCAGTACTTTGTCAGCGTAATTTAGCTTGGTCGTGTCACAACTCATACATTTAAAAAGGAAAATGTGGAAGTGATTAATTGCTTCTGTCCTGCTTTCCTTTAAGAATGAATGGATGAATGAATACCGGCAAGTAACAGAAGTACAAATACTAGTACTGCATTTATTTCTTTGACGTTTCACTTGTACTCAGAACATGTTCCACAAAAAAATTTCTACTTTCTACTCCTTACTTTTCGAAAACTGATTTGTTACATTTCATAGACTAAATTCTTTACTTTTCATAGACTATTTTGTTTGCACAATGACACCTACACAAGCTTTTAACATTAGGTAATGCAGCATAATGTAAACACCACTGTATACATGTGAGTTGTGTACAACATGTATGTTTTCACTAACAAGACAAGCTAAGAAAATATTATTTCCTGACATAAGCGGCTAATTTTTTCTTAGTACCTTTTACTTTCGAAAATACTTTTGAGTAGATTTCATAGCCTGTACTTTTTACTTTAAAAGGATACTTATGAGTATATTTCAGCGCCTGTAGTATTTTCGTTGACTTGATATACACCAAATATACGTAGATATTTGGGTCAGTAATTTGTAATCTTACTCAAGTTGGTTTTTTGCAAATGTATTTTACTTTTACTGAAGTAATAAATCTGGTACTTTTACCAGCTGTGATGATATGATATTGACGTAATAATGGGTAACATAGTTGATTAGGTAGTAGAGCACACCTGGTCGTAGACAGCTTTGCTGTCCCTCCTCAGATCCTCTCGAGTGTAGTGGTAAGGCTCAGGTTCATCAAGGGTCTCATAGTTGTATCTCCAATATGCACCATAGTCCTCGAAACCTTCAAGTGTACGTGAGGAGGAGAGGGAGAAGCAGAGAGAAAGAGATCAAGCGAGAGAAAGAGAGGAGGAGAGAGAGAGAATGGGAGAGAGAGAGAGAGAGAGAAAGGGAGAGAGAGAGAGCGAAAGTTCAATATAATACGAAAAAATTTAAACATTAATAGATAGCTTTGTGCTGGTGGGCCTGAGCGTACTGGTTTGGGTGGGGGCACCCACCGTTCTGAGATAACTCCATTTTGATAAAGTTGAAATCCCAAAAGCGATCCGCTTATTTTGTTAAGGTTAGGGTTGGAGTTAAGGTTAGGGTTACGGTTAGGGTTATTTTAACAAAATAAGTGGATAGTTTTTGGGATTCACACTTTACATCACGGCAAATGGTTCGCCAAAATTCATTTCGGAATGCGCGTCATAATGAAGTCGTGTGACCCTAGTTTGGACAACTGATTAGGATTCCTTCTGGACACGTCCCCGCAACACCTTCAGGATATGTCCCACCAGCAGGTGGCCCCGCTGAAGACACAAGACACGCTGGAGAAATTGGCTGTGTCCGAAATCGCTGCCTATCCCTTGCCATGTTGTAGGGGTGTCCAAATTCTCAATGTACCCTATATAGTAGTGAGCATCGGATGTACCCCAGACTAATCAATATAAACCCATAATGCACAGCGGGAGTAAATAGCGACCCACTGCGGCAAATAGTTATAAATGAAAGTACTGTTTTTTTTTATAATTATATTTTTTTATAATTATATTTTATAATAATTTTGAAGGCGCCAACTCTAGTGTCCGAATTCTCGGCCGTTGCTGTTGAGTGCACTATATGGGGGGTAGGGAGTAGAGGATAGGGAGCGATTTCGGACACAGCCACCGTCTTCTGACCTGTGAACGCCTAGGGGTTCAAGCCTTGGTGTTATTATAGTCACCGTTGAGCCTGGCTGCTTCGTTCTTCAGATCCACATAGTCTTCGTAGAGTGGTCTCATCCTCTTCCCGACCTCCTTCCTCCAGCCCTCCCAGACATGGAGCCGAGCCTCGTAGTCCTCGCTGTTGGCCATCACGTCTTCCAGACCTGCATGTTACACACACAGAAAGCTGTGCAGTTGGACTGTGCAAAAAAATCGATGTCACACCGAAATGAAATTATTTTCCTATACGACTTCTTAAAATATGTAAATTGTAAAATTAGATTTTAATGTTTGGATTGGATTATTGGATTATTGTGGAACCTCAATGTTGTAACAACAATCATCAATCCGTGGGTGCCTGAGCACAGGGGCAGCCCAAAGTCGGCGCCTATGATAGAAACCTATGCATTTCCCAAGGCTTAACTCGCTAGGTTCTGTGCAGCCGGCTGCTCAGTAGATGTCCCAGAGAGAGCTCTGTGCAATGTCCGTGTTATGGTAGGTGATCAATAATGTCTTTTTGTATTCAAATAAATATCCTGCAACTACACAAAGCCTCTGGAGTCCCAACATCGATGGATATTATGTGCTCAAACGAAAGATTCATTATTGTTTTTCAGACTTGTCACTGCGAGCGGGACTTGTGCATCACTTCCGCCCATGTTTAAGCCTCGACCCTGACTGCCCTAGACAAAGATATGTGTTTCACGCTGTGTGTCGTGTGAACGACTGGATTGGTCTGGATGGCCAGGCTAGCTCCGCTCTGCATGCCAGGAAAGACCTACCAGGTTCCAGGGTGTGGCAATCCAGGAGCTTGTCCTTCAGACACACCGTGGCTGTGCTGTAGATGGTGCTCATCTGGCTCAGAACTTCACTCAGCTGGAGAGGCATAAAGAAGGAGAACCTATTGAAATACTTGATATAACCCATAGACAAGAGTATTTGCAAAATAATTAGAATGAAATGTTCTTAAGACAGATTAAGGTTTGTTAAATACCTCGACAATTTCGATCGCAGGATCTGCAATCTTCTTCATGGAGAGGCGTCCTGCTTTCCCCCCAGCCCGCGTTCCCCGGTGTGTTTGTTTTTTTGGCTTGTGTTAGAACAAATAGCTTCGCGAGGCATCTGAGAGTAATGGGTATAGATGTTGGATAAAAGAAGCAATAGAAATATGGAGGTTTGAGAAGGATTCTATCAACAGAGACAAGCATCTGGAATTCGCTCTTGCTATTGCCGCCACTCCGGGAAAGGCGCCGTCGGGCTGGCAGGAACTTCGGCCCACACGGAAATGATAGAGTGACAGTGTCATCGTGCCAACAGGACATCAGTCCATGAAGAAGATCGTTGATATGTATGTAAAGTTAAAGCATTTTTTAAAGCGTGGTTTCAACATCCCATTTTATAATCTCCCATCAATTAGGGCGCGAGTGGGGGTAGGTACAAAGGAAAGTATATACCGGTTAGTAGAAGCCCGGGGTACGGCCAGTACGGCCAGGCTTAAGTCTCATAACATCAGACTTAAGGAATAATATGCATTTCTAGGAACCAAAAGAGTTTCATTGCATCACATATCAATTATCTCATTATCTTCTCGGATACAACATGTGAATGAAAATCTTACCCGAGCAGCCTTGTCTGAGGACAGCGCTCCCGAGCCCTTGTCCTGTAGGGACACCAGCTGGAGTTTGATCTCCGGGTCGGTCACCTCGCTGAGTTTGAATTCGAGGGACTCCTGGGACTTTGCAGCGTAAAACTCACCCCAGATAGCTCCCTGTTCAGACTGGAGACCACAACAC
Organism: Bregmaceros cantori; assembly: GCA_900302395.1. Lineage (NCBI taxonomy): Eukaryota > Metazoa > Chordata > Actinopteri > Gadiformes > Bregmacerotidae > Bregmaceros > Bregmaceros cantori. The sequence goes on along the minus strand of OMKY01120868.1, from coordinate 6,492 downwards.
ACAAAAAGACTTGATTAGCCCTAAGGTGTAGTTTGAGCAGCATTTTGGCTGTGATCATGTGTTTTTCATTGAACTTGAATATGACAAAAATATTTTTTTTTAAGATTGTGTAAATCATTTGGCAGTCCTTGCTATGAGGAATTTTTGAGTTCCCGTAGCACCTAAGGGTTATATAATGTCAAAATATGGTGAATGCATTTTTCGAGTAATCATTCATTTTATCGGTCGTTTATTCAATTGATCATTAAACCTCTTAGACTTTAATAATAATGTGATGCTTTCCATGTAAGGTAGGATTTTACCAAGATACAATCAGAATCAGATTTATTTCACAACGTTGCGAGCAATATAAAGACGGAAATAGGATTCAGACACAGTGGAAACTCCGGTGAATGCATGATAAGTTGATAACAATAATCAACATTAACAGCAATAGCAATTCTAATGACAAAATTAAAAAGAAACTTTATACAGTGGTAAAGTCATACAGTCGCAGTAGCCAAGGGTGCCTTACTACAAGAAATTCAAGGCACCAAGCCACCAACTTACAAAATTAAAGTGGTGTACTGGCTCTGTGGCGCAGTCGTGCCTTAAACCACAGACATGGGCAGTGTCGCGACTTCTCCTCCCCTCTGACATTTCTGCAAGATGTCTTCCCAAATCTCTCTTGTCCCACTTTCGAACTAATCTTGCCAATAATCTGGGAAAATGGAGCTTAATGTGAATTTTATTATTTTTTAAAATATAATTTAAACATTAAAAATATTGGGGTTTTCATTCTATGATGCTCATGAAGCTATTGGAATATTATGGACTACTATGGGCAGAAGGAAGATGTTCTATTTAGTTGGTGCGTGGGGAACATATGCGTCAAAGGCATTGTAGTACAAATTATTGTTTTGTAAGAAAACTTTATTGATTAAATGTTTTCAGTTAATCGATTATCGATTAATCATTGACATCCCTACACGTGATACTTACATTGTTTACATGCACCAGATTTGGTTTAACAATTTGAAAAGTCAACATCTTCAATCTGTTAATTCGGATTACCGTATTTTCTGCACTACTTTCCAGGGATTTTCCACGGAGGTGGTTGCTCAAGTCACATTCTGACTCAAGCATTCCTACTAGAGATGGAGCATATACTGAAAAAAGAAAACAGTGGGGGCGCGTGGTGGCAGAGTGGTTATAGAGGGCACACTTCTGACCACAGGTCGAGCAGCACCACAAGTTCTCATACCCTCTTCGGCTTTTCTGCAGTCTCCCCCAATTTTTCCTCCCAGTTTCCGATTGAATCCTATCACTATCTCTGAAATAAAGAATGAAAAAAGGAGCTTGCGCCCAAAGAATAACTTTTTGTATTTATACACTGCCCTTTAGTGGCCAATATTATTAAATTATTTGTCCCAGAATAGGTGTGTCAATGCTCTAGGGTAGGTTCATGAACTGACTTTGGAGGCCAACACTTTCAAGATGGCCAAATTTGTGTTTGGTCCTGTCTGGCCTCTACTATACAACAAGGCTCCTGTGATGTCACAATTCCTAAAGGAAGCATGGCTCTACAATATTTCTGGGGTTTGTTGATGCTTCTATTGCATTTTAGGGCTGTTGACGGTGCTCGGTCAGATACAAGCTGGTTGTTATTCTACCACACCAGTATAGGTAAGCCTACACATTGAATTCAATTGAATGCCCTGTACCTTTAAACTTCACCGCAAAAAAATAGTCGGCTTTGAAAGCGTTAATGAGTAACTTATAACTGTAAGGGAATGCTTTTAACTTTTAACTTTATTTATACACCACATTTAAAACAACTGTGTTTGGCCAAAGTGCTGTACATAGAAATACAATTAATTACAGTGTTGGAATAAAACACAATAAACTCCAATTAATAAAATGAAATAAAATAGAAAAAAATGTAAAAAAAAGTTTGCCAAAAGTCCCCCTAATTTTGGCCAAATGCCAGCTTACCAGTTTCTTGGAGTTTTCTTCTGTGATATTAGTATTGTACGCCCATGACGCCAGAGAATACTGGTACATCTTTGCCGACGCTTCTTTGCTGAAATTATCCAGGAAGATCTTGGCTTTTTCTGTGGTTGTCTGGGCTCCGGAAAAAGCAAACGTCGAGGCAAGCACCACCAAGACCCCGACCACCCCACGCGGGGACCATGCGCTGGTCACCCTCATCTTAGTCACAGTAGAACTGTTCCAAAACTGCTGGGGAATATGTCAGAGCCTCCAGAACTATGGAATATCTGCGAGCGTCCAGATCTATGTTGTCTGAGCGCTGCTCCTGATACACTGCGGCTAGAAGCAGGAAGATACTGAGAGATAACGAGCTAGTTCTCTCACACCAGTCTGCGGGGATCCATGCGTCGCACGGTCGCTTATATGACCACTTTTTCTTCCCTCTGCTTTTATTATTGTTGTTCAGAGGAGCCGGCGTGCCCTTTGATCAGTCGTAACCAGTGCAGATGATACTGTTAAAGCCGAGACGCTGGGCTTGGTCACTGTCACGGCAGCACAGGGATGTTGGTAGGATAGGAGAAAAAAAAGTATGAATAATTCTTTCATGGTCTGGTCGTTACTGCCTCCTTGCATTTAGCTCAACACATGGCAACAGGAGGTTAACACATGAAATAATAATAATTAGAATCAGAATGAATGGGGGTCCGCGTTGGCTGAGTGGTTATGGACACCGCACCTAATGCACCCCATTCATGTTAGTGCCGCTGCGTCTGCCGCAGGTCCCAGGTAAAAAGAAAAAAAGAAGGATTGGAAGCGTAATAGCAATTATTAAGAACATGTGTTTTTTTTCCACTCATTGTCACGTACACACGTAGACTAGCTAAAACAGGTCATGTTTGTGGGTCATAATGTGACATGATCTCTGAGTTGGATATGTTAGACATGCATTTGTTCTGATAACATGTACTATCACTTTATTATATTAGATAGCACGTTTCTGTGAAACGTGGACATTTCCACATCCTGTTTGATCTGTCCATCCTCATATATTTTCAGTTTCAATAAACCTCTTGAAACACATTCAACCAGTGTGCTTCCCTATCGGAACTTGCCAAGGTTACTGGATATTGCCTTTATCATAACACATATATACATATACGAGTGGCCAAGGACAAAAAGAAATGGAGAAAGCAGGTTGCCAAGTCTTCAGCGGTGCCCCGGTCAGCCATACTAAAGGATAGATGAGATAATGAGATACTATAAGCTGTCAGTGGCCATAGAACACAATATAACGTATACAACAGACACAAATCATCTTATAATAGTCTATGTATGGATACTGAATACCAGGTAACATCTGAGGAGGCAACTGCAGGCGTGTCCTGATCCGATCCTCGAAGTATCGGGACTAGTGATTTTTGGCCGATCAGGATCGAGTGAGCTCTCCGCTTTGTGTCAGTTACACTTTCCAGAAAATTTGAATTAATTCTGGTCAACAAAACTAAATTAATAGTTAATTTTTCAGTGTGATTACTGTTGAAAAATGAAAAACCTTAACATGGGTCTTTATTTCCTGCTTGATGTCGCTGTATAGTATTAAGTAAAATCTTAATGCAGGAATATTTTCTGGGGAGTGGAACAAAGCAGACTGCTCTTCTGATTGACTGATCGTAAAACTATGATCAGGATGGAATGATCCCAGGATGAGATCAGGACACCCCTTGTTGTAATAAAAGAAAGACTTGTTGCAGATTTATTACAAATTACAAGAAAAACATGGGTTCACACGTGTATGTTGGTTTCAAAGTGCACGTGTCTTGATGCAGTCATCTCTCTGTGATGGGTGTTTGTGTGCCTTTGTGTGGGCATGGACATGTGTGTCTTTGTATGCATGGACGTGTGTCTATGCATGCATGGGTGTGTGTCCCTGTGTGTTTATTTATGTGTGTGCCTGGTTGTGTGTGTGTGTGCGTGTGTGTCTGTGTCTATTACATGCTTGTACACAACCTGGGGCCTTGAACCCACCGCTTGCTGTACACAAACACAGCAGCCATAAAACAATAAATACAACAATTATCAGAACACCTGCTCCTCTGTCCACTACCCAGAGTGCACCAGCCCACGGCTCCACATCTCTGTACATTGTGTAACTCGGAGGCATGAGTCCATGAGACAATTCCACTGCTGACTGTTTGAAACAGGGCTTTGAACCGGTCCAAGGAACGAAAACGAAAACCGGGAACTTTTTGTATTCTCCAGGGAACAGAAACAAACCGGAAACGTTATTATTTTTTATGTTCTGGAACAGCACTTATTTGAAAATAATGGTAACCGGTTAATACTGGTTTTGTTTTGTTCCTTAAAGTTTTTGTTGAAACACTGTGCCTTCCCTTCCCAGCCCCCTGCGCCCACTGTGCCGGTGATTGCCCCGGACAGCACGGCTGTCCGGTATGCGCTGCTCCTCCAGTCTCTGCCGCCGTGCGCCTTCCCTTCCCTGCCACGCCCGTGATGAGCGTCGACTTTATTTGAAACACCACCTGGCACAACTTGTGCTAAGCTGACAGGAACGAAATTAACCATTCCAGGAACAATATTTTTTGTTCTAACTGGTTCAGGAACGTCAATTTATTGGTGGAACTCATAACCGGAAACGTTATAATTCTGTTTCTGTTCGGAACGAGCCGATTGAGGAAAATTACCGGTTCAAAGCCCTGGTTTGAAACAATAAAAACTTTAGATATTACCATGAATTTGAGCTAGGTGAAAAAAATCCATATCGTGGTATACCTTGCAGTTCAGCTTGGTATCGGTATTCATAATAATAGTATTTAAAAAAAAAACAACAATACCATTGCTGAATGAGGACAATGTAGCTCAATCTTCATTCTTTGTAGATAAAGCCTATGAAGGTATATTTTTTCAACATTGGCAACTGAAGGGAACCTGCTTGTGATTTATATTTAGTATAGTTATATTATTTTTTAACAAATAAATAGCATTTAATGGAACACATCAATACAAGAAAGCCCTCATTAGGAAACTATCATAAATATTTTCACTAAACAGTGAAATCTAATCATTTCTATCAAATGATGTGCCATAAACTGCAGCTATTCAATTCATCGCCTGAAAAGACCATACCAAAACTACCCAATATGGCTAAAATTATTCTGTATTTTTAAATGTTCCACTCGACCTTGAGTGTTGATTTACTTTGAAATAACAAAGTTGCATCTCATTGTATAGTTTAGGTACTATCAAGGTACTATCATAAGTCTCTGACTCAGATAGTAATTGATGATAAATTATCCCTTAATTCCCCTTTAATACATTCCAAAACGCCTTGGCTTGGAGTGTTCCTATTTATTTAGCTAGATTTTTTTTTCTTTTTTTTTCAGGTCATAATTGGAATGCAGCTTGTCGGATCACTACTTGCCCGAACAGTGTACATCTGAGCCTGCATCATGGCAGGTGATAAGTCATGTTATCACCAGTTCCTAGATAAACACACTCATCATGCTCTTTCTGTATCCCACTCTCACTCCCCCATCTCTCCCACTCTCCCCCATATATCTCCCTCTCTCATTCTCTCTGCATTCCCACACACATTCAACGTCACAGCTGATGACAGAAAAAAATTAAAACACTTATATTGATTTGACGGTTATGCTTGGTTAATGAATTACAATTGGTTAATAAATTACAACCAAGAGCATTGTTAAATTCTGCAGTCTGTAATCGTTTCTTATTCTTCCGTTATCCCTGCGTTATTACATACCCAAAGAGCGGATGTTATGGCTTTGCGTGGGGATATACCTACAGTCAGCGACGACTGCATGCTTCTAGTTCCATCAGCTGCAACCGCCACAAGGGGATGCTATGCCCAACCAAACCAGGAACATATGAAGATTAATTAATGAGTTTACTTAACCGTTTAACGCGGTATGGGTCTGTTTAGCCAATTTAAGGTGGTGTTTATTCGACTGCACAATTCGCAATGAGTGGCTATGAATGTCACAATAAAGATTTTAGGCGTCTGCCTTTTTTCCTTTCAAGTTGTCTTTAATTATGTGGTCATTGTGATCTGACAAATTTCGGCAATTGACCAAATACCTGTCCTTGAGACACCTAACATAACGTAACTGAAGCCGAACACAAAGGCATAATCAATAATGAAAACGAATAAGAATCAGAGACAATGGCAAATAAACAGTCAGCGAATGATTTCGCTGTAAATATCCAATTGCACAGCCATACTGCCACCTATTGGCCAAAATGAAAATTAAATTAAATGGTAGAGTATCCGCCAGTCACACCTAACCACTGTTGCCAGTTACTTGTCAAAAGTAATCCGACTCACAAATATAATAATACTAATAGAACTAACACCACTTACTACTACTAATACTACTACTACTACTACTACTACTACTACTACTACTACTACTACTACTACTAATAATAATAATAATAATAATAATAATAATAATAATAATAATGATAAATTATTATCTTATACTA
>OMKY01120833.1:0-10525 GCA_900302395.1 Bregmaceros cantori | reverse complement strand
ATGACACACAGTGGGACCGTAAACGGACGGACCCACCATGACACACAGTGGGACGGTAAACGGACGGACCCACCATGACACACAGTGGGACGGTAAACGGAGGCACGAACCCACCATGACACACAGTGGGACAGTAAACGGAGGCACGGACCCACCGTGACACACAGTGGGACGGTAAACGGAGGCACGGACCCACCATGACACACAGTGGGACGGTAAACGGAGGCACGGACCCACCATGACACACAGTGGGACGGTAAACGGACGGACCCACCATGACACACAGTGGGACGGTAAACGGAGGCACGGACCCACCATGACACACAGTGGGACAGTAAACGGAGGCACGGACCCACCATGACACACAGTGGGACGGTAAACGGAGGCACGGACCCACCATGACACACAGTGGGACGGTAAACGGAGGCACGGACCCACCATGACACACAGTGGGACGGTAAACGGAGGCACGGACCCACCATGACACACAGTGGGACGGTAAATGGAGGCACGGACCCACCATGACACACAGTGGGACGGTAAACGGAGGCACGGACCCACCGTGACACACAGTGGGACGGTAAACGGAGGCACGTGCAGTCTTGGCCTCACAACAAGTGTCTCTGGCCAGCGCTCGCAAATCATCCTGAAAGCAACGAGAACAATAATAAAGAAGAAAAGGTTGTCTTTTTACAGGGCGCGCATACCCACACACACACAGACACACACTCAGAGACACACACACACACATAGAGAGACACGTGCCGTGTGAACAGGTTCCACCCTCTATTTTGAAAAAGGAAATGTTTTTTTTTTCTCCAGAAGTCCATAACTCAAGAAGAGAACATGCTCAACAAACTTTTTTTTTCGTTGTTGAAGAAGAGGTGGGTGGGTTGACTGAGGCTGGTGGTTAGAAGAAAGATTGACCAATAGACTAGTGGTTAGAAGAAACATTGACCAATAGACTAGTGGTTAGAAGAAAGATTGACCAATAGATTAGTGGTTAGAAGAAACATTGACCAATAGGCTGGTGGTTCAAGAAACAATGACCAATAGGCTGGTGGTTAGAAGAAAGATTGGCCAATAGGCTGGTGGTTAGAAGAAAGTTTGACCAATATGCTGGTGGTTAGAAAAAAGACTGACCAATAGGCTGGTGGTTAGAAGAAAGTTTGACCAATATGCTGGTGGTTAGAAGAAAGATTGACCAATAGGCTGGTGGTTAGAATAAAGATTGACCAATAGACTAGTGGTTAGAAGAAAGGTTGACCAATAGGTTGGTGGTTAGAATAAAGATTGACCAATAGGCTGGTGGTTAGAATAAGGATTATACTAAAATGGAAAATGCAGCGTGCAATCTGCAATAAGATGAGATAGTGAGACATCAAAAAGAAAGTTAATACTCAGAGTTTAAAGGAAACATTAACTGAAACAGTGGATTAATGCACAATCCAATTCTATTCAATTCAATTTTATTTACAGGACATTGCATATTAATGAACATATTCATACAAATATGTAAACATGCCAGATTATGGCACAAAGGCTAATTTCCATCTGGTGTCCTGTTCACAACAGACCAAGTGCTTACAGGGGAAGTACAGTTAAAAGCGGACATTCATTCTCAAATCATTATACAATAAAATAAAGAAAAGAAAAGCACAGGAATGTAATAGATATATTAGTACGATGAAAAGAATCGTTAGTCGCTGCCCTATTTGTTTGGACATGCTTGTGTGTGTGCGCGCCCTGTGTTGCACGTGTGTGTGTGTGAGTGTGTGTGTGAGTGTGTGAGTGTGTGTGTGTCTTTCCAACATGAGCCAGTTGGCATTTAAGATGATGGGGCAATTTTGAGATGACCATGCGTAGCTTAACTGGAAGGGATGAGAAAGAAGGGTTAGAGAGGGCATACAGAGTCTAGAGTGGAAGACAGTTGGAGAGAGAGAGGAGATACAGAGAGTGAGAGAGTGGGAGAGAGAGAGAACTTCAGGGAGAGAGAGAAACAGAGAGCGAGAGAGAGGATGAGAGAGAAAGAGAGACAGTGACAGAGGAGGAGCGAGAGAACCTCAGGGGGAGGGAGAGAGAGAAAAAGAGATGACAACGGGGCAGAGAGAGTGGGAGACAGTCAGAGAGACAGAGCCAGTGATAGGTGGGGTAAGGAAGTGGAGAGAGAGAGCGAGAGCGAGCAGCATTGGGAAGGGTTCTTAAAAGTAATCTCTTACAGTGTCATTTGTAACGTAACCCTATTCTCATACATTGAGAGTCATGGAGAGGATACGTTTCAGTTACTTTTAGATTACTTTTAATTAAAAATGAAACCAACCAACTATATATAAGGGAAGACATTATTGAATGCGCTTCAGTTTTGAGAGCTACATTGGCTCGGCCTGCTGGCATTAATCTGGATCAGAGGCTAAGTATCATGCTCGTTATTTTATTATCTAATAGCGAACCATGCTGCCTCTTAAGGCGGTTGTGGTTTCTCGGCGGCAAGCGATCTTTTGTAGTAGACCTGCTTGTGCGAGCAATTTTGGCGTGTTTGTTATCAGCTCATCTACCATGATTTGCAACTCATCAAAACTGTCATCTCTAATATCCATTGATTGATGGATTAATGCAGTCTAGACTGTGCTTACCTAAATTATTATTATTATTAACGCAAGCTTCCATTCATGCTCGCATCATTTTGCCAGTACTACTGGCATTTTATGAGGGTTCAAACAATACTCATCTTGAGCTTAAAGCCGAGCATTGTATCCAGTACACCAAGCACGCACCTTTAACATGCACTCATGCATTGATATTGCATGTTCAGTGGTAGTTTAAACTACCACCAGGAATCATAACAAGTACACGTCAACTCACAGTTTGGACGAACACCATATGAACAATTACTCAAATCTGGAATGCAGGGACATTTATCCAATGATAGGTTGTTGGAACTATCAGTAGTGCAGAACAGATTTCTCTATCGTGCCAAATGACCTTCAGGGCACTTTATGGAAATCATTTTGATTTCAAATGTTAATTTATAGAATACACTAGCAATTTACCTACCGGCCATCCCGGCCCTGATGTCCTATGCTGTGTTATTAAAAATTGTTAATAACGAGAAAAAGACATTGTGCTGGCATAGTTTCTAGCAGAGCTCCCACGCCATTTTGATGTGTTTTCCAAAGGTGCATCCATCATGTTTATGTGATCTATGTCCGGGACACTTTGTACAGAAATTCCCCGCACTATGCCTTGTGAACAGGTGATCAACCTTCTATGTGTTGGATGTCTAACAATAATCTCTCCTATGCCAATAATAACAGTCAAGTGCTGTCTGATTGAAAAGGTAGATATCAACGTTGCTTCTTTAGATGTGCCCAGTTGCAAGAACAAACATGTACCTAAAGACGAAGAGACAAAGAGAGATAGAGAGGCAGATTCAGAGAGAGAGAGCGAGAGAGAGGGGGCGTTTGAGCCATACGGATAGAGAGAAAGAGACACAGGGAGACTTCTCCACTCAAAAAAACTCAAGGCACAGTTCGGCGCATCTCAGTGAAGTTCAGGTAAAGCGCGTGTGACAGCCCTCCCCATTAGCACATGACTTCACAACACTGCGCTTTGGCCGCTGTATAGCATGAGAGTTGGGGGTGGGTACCCCACTGGTGGCAGGTGATACCTGCAGAGTCCTGTCGGCCTTTGTTCTATTGATGTCTGCCAGACTGGGGGATGGGGCGGGGGGGACACATGCCCACCCCCTCCCTCCTGTGATTGGCCGGCCACGTCGTGTCACCCTCCTCAGAGCGTGACCAATCGGCGACCAGCAAACGTGACCACCGACGGCCACATTCCAGACCCACACCTCAGTGGGTCCTGAAACATGGTGTGGCCTGGCCGATTTGTGCTCGTGGAGAAGCGGTTTTCCGGGTGGATGTGCATGTCAACTGCACCGTGCTGGCCTTAAGTGAGCCAGTGGAAAAGGGGCTTCTCGAGAGAAAGAGCAAAAGATAAAGCAGAAAACGTAAGGAAACATGTGCATCTGTATCTGCACACGCCTGCACGTTAGTTTGGTAAGAAAACATTTTGTGCGACCACACTTCAAATTTAACTGTGACCAACAAACCTCAAGAAAGACAACAGTGAAACAAAAAAACAATAGTAATTGGACAGGATGGCATGCGTGGTTGTGTGTGTGTGTGTGTTTGCGTCTGTGCACATGTCTGATGTGTGTTTATAATGGTCCGTCTTTGTCTGGTTGGTTCTGTACACGCTGGGGTTTTGCGAGCCGTGCCAAGTTGTCTGTCGCCGCGGCAGAAGTTGTTTTCTACGTTTGACTGACCAAGTGCAATGCACTGTGGGTAAAACACCATGTGGTTTGTCCACACCAACACCCACAGACAACGGTGGTGTACTGGCTAACGCCATGGCGGCCAACGAAAAAATATGTTTTCATTCATCTCGCATTGGTTTCATGTTGTTTGTGCATCAATATTGACTTTAGACAAAATGTTGTTGCTACGCAAATAATAAGCATGGTCAGGCAAGCTTTTAGAAAGTTTGTAATTAATTCATCAAATTTCAAAAATGGAATCTGTGGACGAACAGAGAAGGCAAAACGCAACCACCAGGTATTCAAAGGGCTGCAAAATGAAGCCTGTTGTGACAGCTTGTCGTTCTTCTTTGACTTGCAGTTCAAATCAAATCAAACTTTATTTATATAGCACTTTTCATGCAGAGCAATTCAAAGTGCTTTACAGGAACATAACAAAGCAAAACAGCGAGAATAAAAGGAAGGGAACACTTGACCCCAACCTTCCCAACCCATTAAAACAACCATAACCATATACAAATACAAGAGCACATACACAGGCAATGGATTTGTTATTAAGATGATAGACATGGCTTGGCACCGAGGATTTAACACTATAAGAAGCATTATGAAAAGTTCACATGGAAGACAGTTATTTTAACATTTTTATAGGCTTATCAAAAGTATGAGCTATTGACAGTAGGTAATGCTACTTTTTAGACCATTGTTTCATTCAGCTTTGTTATGTGAATCGAGAAAAATACATTAAATAAATTGTCATATTAATGTTGTAGTCTATACAATACATATATATATCATTATTATTCTCATCAAAGGCTGAACTTTTGAAACTCCAATACATAAAAAGGAAATAGATGGACAGTCCAGTGGGAAAATGCCTGTTGTGCAATATAGCACTGCCATTCACAGAGCGAGCTGTAGCAGATTTTAAAATGACGTAACATTACCTTGCTCCGCTACAATGCCCTAGTCAGGCTGCTACTCAGACACCGGGAATATGTTTCCTAACGCCCAATCTGAAATTGAAATTGGGGTATTAAATCTACATTTGATGCATCAACTATCCATACATCGATTCAGTCTTTAAAAGTTAAATGTTACTTTTCGGTGCATCAGATTGATGATTGAACATGCCAATTTGGTACTTGCAATGTTCTTCTACTAATGTATTTATGCATTTGAATTTATAAGGTATTCTGCGCACAAACTTATGGATGAAAACGTAGACCACAATGAGGCGTGGTGCTGTAATGACAGCTCAGATAAGGAGTCCATGTAGAGCAAATGACCAGTCTTGACACGGGAATATGTCTAGAGGATTAATTTATTAAGCTATACTGGACGTTAGCTAACTCTACAAATGACACTTGCCGGAGACGTCAAGAGATTTTCAAAGGGGCCCTGACGATTTTGTGGCGCGCAATTCACACATGCCCGTTCGTGACATTTTGTAGCACAAACCGGGAGGTTCCCGTCCAGTTTACACCGTCTTCACCCACGTCGGGTCGTGGCTGAGTGAACGAATGCGTGATGAACCTATCTGAATAAACACGAGCGGGCATGGGGGGCTCGCTCCTAGTCAACGCATTATTTCCGACCGGCTTGCACAACTGCGCGTCGGCACCGAGCCTTTGCGCAACTCGGACATGTCGTGGCGGCTTGCACAGGGAAACGGAATATAAAGAGATAATGGGACATTAACATTTGATGTGGACGACTGGCGGAGGGTGGGATTATTCTCTCAGCGTTATTGACCATAACCGAGAGCGTGAGTGAGCGAAGCGGATTTATTTGATTTCCTGCTCTAAACTCATGCCATTTTTAAATGCTGTCGTATTTGCTAGGTCTATAATGATATATATTTTGCCCAAGCTCACTCCTTCCTCAGCCAAAACTGCTATAAATATGCCCTCACGTATTTAAAGTCCAAGCAAGTGTCCATGCAGCTCAGAGAATTGCGCGCGGCTGTGATGGCACGGGTGCACGTTCTTCTGCATTGTCCCGACAATTTGACGGCCAGGTTGCGTGTCCGTGACGACCCGGCGGCGACCAAAACTTTGAACATTTCAAAATTTCTTCCAAGACATGGCACACAGCCACGAGCGGCTGACGGACACCTTCCGTCAGCGTACGTGTAGTTTGTGCATTGGCACGAGCTGTGGCATTGCGTGTCAGGGCCCCTTAACTCTGGGGAACCTAAGCTTGTTTCAGGCACTCTTAGCTGGTTTTCCATGCTTCAAATAACCACGGACAAATGTCTGTATGTGTGTCCAGAGTATTGTCTGTATGTCCAGAGTGTTGTCTGTGTGTCCAGAGTATTGTCTGTGTGTCCAGAGTATTGTCTGTATGTCCAGAGTATTGTCTCTATGTCCAGAGTATTGTCTGTATGTCCAGAGTATTGTCTGTGTGTCCAGAGTATTGTCTGTGTGTCCAGAGTATTGTCTGTATGTCCAGAGTATTGTCTGTATGTCCACATTATTGCCACAACAGACTTTTGAAGATAATTTCGCCGGCCAAGTGCCACTCGGCCATGTTGAGAGTTCTAGTCAGTCAAACCATGGGGTGTGGTCACAAAAGTGGGGTGTGAACGGATTGACGTCAGATTTTATGGGCGTGTCTTTTAAGACTCATACGGCAAATGCATATACAAAAACCCGGGTTAAAAACAAGATGCTTTTTTTTTTTTCATTTTCAAAATGAGTGGCTGAACTCGCCTCTAGAGTGCTGAGGTGATCACGGTGCTGTGCGCCGTGGCGGCCGAGGGTTAATTTACAAAATTTGAATCACAATTTTTATTAGAAAGTAGAGATCTTTTCATTTTCAGGTCTAGTGTGCAGATGTCATTTGTTGAGAATGTTTGTTGGTGTTGAAAGAGTTAATAGTTCAATAAAATAATCCTCCAAAAACACATTGAACGAAAAGTTAACTTTCTTTCCTTCAAACCTGATATAAAATGTTTAGCGACCAACATGACTCACGGACAATGTCTCCAGAAACCCTTTCAAATGACACATTGTGAATGACCAAAACCCCAAAATATGTGTCCTGAGTAAGGCTAACAAACCAGAATGACACACTCTGTCATTATCATTTATCAACATATCTAACATAATGACGGCCATTACGTCAATTAGCGACAAAACGTTTTTTCTTCTTTTTCATCATTTCAGGGCTTAGCAGTAGACACAACATGGCTGTGCTCTGCGTCAGCGATTACAGCAAACTTTCGAGAAACGTTTCTGGCCCACTCTTGTTGTACCAGCCGTTTTTCGGTCTTTTGTTTTGTTTTTTAAAGAGAATGAACACGCGAGGCGCGGGCCCATTGTAACTTGTTTATGTCGTATTTGGATTGGCCCATATGCACTGACGCTCTTCAGGCTGAGAAGAAGTCCAGGGCACGAGATAACTCAAACAAATGTGGAGAGGGGGAAAAACAAGAGAGCGTTTTGGGTTTAACTGTGACAGGCTCCCAACCTGTTCCCCACGTAGAAACACTGTCTCTCTATCTCTATCTCTCTCCCAGAAAAGGGGGAGAGAGATAGAGAGGGGGGAGAGCAGAGATGGCAAAAGTACCCAAATTTCGTACTTAAGTAAGAGTAAAATACCGGCCGCCGGTCTCGGGTACGCGGGCAGCGTATTGTTGTTTGGCGGTGTCGCGTGGAGCAGAGCATCGGTGCCAAGTGCTCGCTGCCGCTTTTGCTAACTTAAAATTGTCCCTGCAAAGAACCTCAAAAAAAGGCGATTACTCGAGGCACAAAAAAATATTCGGGTATTCGATTTGAGTACTCGAGTACTTCAGATATCGTTTCAGCCCTAGTTAGAACGTTTGAATGAATTGTTAAAAACCTAGCCTAACTTACTTCACTCAAGGTTCATAAATCCCACTGCCAAACATTGAAACTAACATCAACACACGTGGTGCGCGAGAAAAGTAAGAAGTACCGATATTTCTGTTAAAAAGCTACTGAGTACAAGTAGAAAGTCATCAGAGAAAAAAGTACTTCTAAAAGTACAGATACATGAAAAAACTACTGAAGTGCAGTACTTAAGTATTTGTTCTTCGTTACTTGCCATCTCTGCAGGAGAGAGAGATAGAGAGGGGGGAGAGACAGGCTGTGAGAGAAACAGGGAGAGAGAGAACTGCCAAAGAGGCAGAGTGGTGGGACTAAAAACAGTGTTTGTAAAAACAGTACTTGAGTAGCAACAACTGTTTACCGTCAGCGTACTTCCCTGCGCGCAGTTTATCGCTCATCCGCGCGCAGAATAACGTATGTGTTTGATTTTTATCACAACAGCCGCACTATGACGGATTGGAGCGAGCGCCGGCGACGTCATCGCCGACGCGCTACTGACTCATGTTGCAGTGAATCACACGTACGTGGAAATGCAAGCGGACACACGAATGGAAGCGCAAGTGTACACGCGTACACACAAGTGCACACTTGTGCACCGACATCTAAACCACAAACAAAAACACAATCATGTGCACACGCACTTGAAGGTGTTGACACTTGCAGAAACACATTCATATACAGATATGAGCAGTGGAGCCATAAAAATGACTGAGGTAAAAGTATTGTTACCTCAGCAAAATATTACTCAAGTAAAAGTCAAAAGCAGTCATCTAAATAGTTACTCAAGTAAAAGTAAAAAAGTACTCCACAAAAAGTTTTTTTGTGGAGTACTTTAAGTTAAAAAAAAAAATAGGACAAATTCTCTTTTCAAAAGAAACAGACCGAAAGAGAATGCCCTTTTACAAATACAAGATTTTATTTTTTTATTATAAAGTAACAAGAACTCCTCCTTCCAAGTGCATAATACAACTTATTTTAAGATCTCTTGAATAACATTCTGAAAAGGAATGAGAGAGCGCACGGGACCCACTTTTATTCCGATCTTGTACGTGGTAAACATCAGCTGATCAGACAGCGTCTGCCGTAGCTGCAGCAACCTGCTTAACGATGACTGTGGATACGACGGCGACTCAAACCAGTGGGAGGAGGGGGGGGTCGATTTCTGCGTCCCGTCACCGTCATGAAAACCGTGCTTGCTTAAAGTCCCTACTCTCACTACATGCACTGTGTACACTACATACTGTAAAACCAACTACCCGACTAATTAGGAAACAAACTTTGACTTTCAGCCATTCGTTCATGCTTCATTCACTATTAAAAGTCCCAAATGAACACATCCATCCGACGGAAGTGTGCTAGGACCTCCGTGTGCCGACCGGCCGCCTCTTTACTCTCATTCTCTTTCACTCTCTCAACCTCTCTCTTTGTTTCTACTCCCCCACCCCTGTGTTTCTCTCTCTTGCACTGTAGTGTGCCAGGTGGTCTTCACAGTACACAGTAATTAGTGGAGTGGCTGGTACATACTGTTCACAGAGAGAGAAGAGCGCGCGCGCGAGAGAGAGAGATGCCGGGGGAGAGCAGGATAGGACACTGAAAGAGCGATGGAGTAGCAATGATAGAGAATTGGCGAGAAAAGTGTCGATAAAGTTCAAGCGCTGGTCCCATTGTGGGACTTTTTGCGCAATTTGCGGCGCCTGGCGACTACTTGGAATGGATGGAGCAGACACACCACAAGCACACAGCATTTTTGTAAAATAAAGTCTCTGATTCAAACATATGAAGCTAGAAAGCGGAGACTACATAGCCAATACAGTTGAGCAGCTCATCAGGCTCCACATGCTGAGCAATTGCAGGTCCTACCCCCCCTGATTTGTACACATGTGCCAACAGCAGGTGTGGACAGGCATCTGAAAAGGATGCGGGTACTACAGATTCAGTGCAGTTATATATAAATAACGTCATCGACTACATGAGCATTCAGGTGGATATCAGCAAAACTTTTTCTTCGTTATTCGTTATTTTCTGGGAGTTGAGTTTGTCCACGCGCATGGCACAAGGACAGGAACACTTACCGATGTGACCTGAACTCGGCGGGGCACACTGGCCATTCCGAGATAACTCCAGTTCGAATCCCCAAAACAATCCACTTATTTTCTTAGGGTCAGGTGTTCGTGATGTGTTTTTTTTGGATTCTCACTTTACATCACGGCAAATGACACGCCAACATTCATTTCGGAATGCAGAGGCCTCGGAATGCAGGCGTGCAACCGAAGTCGGCAGATCACGGCCAAACTCATGTGCCTGGTGTTTTTTCGGGTTGCTTGATTCACTGGCCTGCCGCGACCCAAACCCC
>OMKY01120817.1:0-10636 GCA_900302395.1 Bregmaceros cantori | reverse complement strand
TACAATTTTATTGTTAATACTTTGTACTTTATCCTTTAAAAAATACTTTTGAGTACATTTTAGAGCCTGTACTTTTTACTTTCAAAAATACTTTTTGAGTACATTTCTCAGCCTGTAGTCTTTACTTTACTCAAGTAGATATTTGGATCAGTACTTAGTAGTCTTATTCAAGTTGTTATTTTACTAATGTTTTTTACTCTTACTCGAGTAAGAAATTTGGCTACTTTTGCCATCTCTGGCTATCTCTCCAACATGTACAGTCTATTTCTCTACTAGCTATCTCTCCAACATGTACAGTCTATTTCTCTGCTAGCTATCTCTCCAACATGTACCATCTATTTCTCTGCTAGCTATCTCTCCAACATGTACAGTCTATTTCTCTGCTAGCTATCTCTCCAACATGTACAGTCTATTTCTCTGCTAGCTATCTCTCCAACATGTACAGTCTATTTCTCTACTAGCTATCTCTCCAACATGTACAGTCTATTTCTCTGCTAGCTATCTCTCCAACATGTACAGTCTATTTCTCTGCTAGCTATCTCTCCAACATGTACAGTCTATTTCTCTGCTAGCTATCTCTGTAACATGTACAGTCTATTTCTCTACTAGCTATCTCTCCAACATGTACAGTCTATTTATCCGCTAGCTATCTTTCCAACATCCGTCCAATCTCCGCAGGTGTAGCAATTCCATGCTAGCAATCACTCCATCACGTGAAGTGATTCTGGGTAAACTCTCTACATGTAAATTCATTCTATCTATCATGCTAGCGATCTCTCCAACATGTAAAGTATATTTCTCTGCTAGCGATCCCTGCAACATGTAAAGTAATGCCATGCTAGTAATCTCTTCAACATGTAGAGTAATTCTTGTTAGCAAGCTGTCCAACATGTATGTACTTCCCTGCTAGCGATCGCTCCACTTGTAAAGTAATTCCATGCTAGCGATCCCTCCAAAATGTAAAGGCCAACATGGACAGCCTGGTATAGAGGAGGTGGATTTGCGAATGGGCTGCATCTCATTGTCCATAATAATCATTCAAGGTCACGGTAGCAACCACATCACCTAACAGCCAGGTCTGCAACAGCCAGATTTGGGAGTCATTTCACGTCAGCGTCTTATCAACATTGGAATCGACACACAATCCAGAGTGCCTCAAAAATCTGCATTGTTTTGCATGAAATAAAATACAAAGTACTTTCGCATCCACTATTATTATTGCATGCTTCTGCATTGTAATCTTACACCAAAATAACCAGGCAATCCTAAATTAGGATTGCCTGGTTATTATGGTGTAAGATTACAATGTGTGTTGTCGTGTTGTCCATGTACATCTAGCTAGCATTGTCATTGAAAAGGACGTTAGTCATTGCGGCGTGTGTCCTTGTTGCCCCAGGCCCGTTGGGCCGCTATGCGCCAAATGACCTTGACTGCAGTGATTTGCTGTTAAACCCATTTTTCACTGCGGGTGACTCAGCGCTGCTTCAGTGGGACATTCACTTCAACGATGTGGGCCGAGGTCACACAGTCCTCACAAAGAGCATCCTCTGACCACAGGGGGCGTCATTGGGCTCCCGTCGCGGGAGAAATGGGGCGCCAGGTCAGTCAGTGGGGGCATGGGAAAGCACTGCAGCAAGGCTGTATGGCCATGGAGGTAGGCGATATGATGATATATATTGTGATGACTATAGAAATGTGTCTATCGTGACCTTTCTCCTCTATACTTTCTATCAGGCTCAAGACAATTTCAAATAATTTTCACGTTTTATTATAACATTTTTTTTTTTTACTATGCCTCTTTCAAGTCTAGTACAGGACTAAAATTGTGCATTCAGAAGTTGAAGTCTAACATTCTGAACACGCCATGTAAAGAATGCACAAATGAGCCTGAGTCGCGTTGTCTGGAAACTGGAAGGTAACAAAAACGGGGCTTTTCAAACTGGACGTCGGCGGAGGACCCACAAGCTAGTAGCTAGCAGCATGCTAAAAGCAACACCCACAAATTTCACAATGTGCAATTCAAAAATATGTTGATCGAAGTCAACTGCGTTTTGGTGAACGGTTAAGGGAAGGATATTCTGTAATCATATAAATTAATAATGCAATGATTCCTTAAATACAGTATTAATAGATTTAATTAAGTCCCTTTGAGAGAATGAGATACCGATGATGAATGGATATTCAATTGATTCAAATTACTTGAATCATCAACAAAGAGCTATAGTTGCTATAGCTTATATTGGTTGTCTCTTAGGGCTCAATTTCACCTGCTTCGCATCACATTGCATGTGTAGGCACACACCTGCCCGTTGAGCTCTTCCACTAGATTCACACACCGCTGCATGTGAACGGGTCGAGAGACAGCCCTTGCGCAAGACGTTTGCATTGCAACCATTAAATTAGTGCTTCCGCCACGCTCTTATAGATCATGCGGCTTGTTTTCAATCGTGCAAATAAATAATAATGATAAATAATAATTTAGCAAATGTAAAGTTTTCTTTAGTATGAGTCAATGAATAAATATATTAAGCATGCAGGACCGTGACTGCAGTATGTTTATGACTCTCACTCTTTCGCCCACACTCTCTCTCTCACATTCAGTCTCTCTTTCGGTCGTTTTCCTTCACCCTCACTCTCCCTCTCTGTCACAGAACTCTTTATTATGCTTAATTCATTTTATTGCCAACGCAAATCTGTGCCATCACAGTGCAGTAAACACTCTGAGATGTGGCAATTTAAAACACATGTAAAAGATAATTGAATAAATAAAGGGGAACTTCCCCATCGATGGGGATAATCTGGCTCAATGTTTTGTGGCGTGGACGTGCAGGAGATCCGTGGCTTGTATCCTTCTCATTATTAACAGAGCTATTAATTATGATTATCTGTTCCAATTTGCCGTGCATCTGTCTTCTGCACTTTCAATGCACTGTGTGCCACAGGTGCGTAACCATAACCACAACGCATACATATGGGCGGTGAGTGGAGTGTGTTGCCATCGGCCATTCCATGCGTCAATCACTCGATGCGAATCTCGCCCATTGCAGCTCAAGATAGGCGTTCCGTTGGCGATGCGCATGTGTACACATGCGATCCTATGCGCATGCAAAGATTGAGATTGCTGTTTCTCTTCTGGTGCTCTTCTCACCCAAAAGTTAACAAATTCACTTTTGTTTTCTAACTAAATTAAAACTAAATTAAAACTAAAACTAATTGATTCCAAATGGCAACCAGTTGAAAGGCGCGCACACACACATATACACACACACACATACACACAGATATGTGTGATTATTTGCGTGGTTGTGGTAACCTCATTCATGTGCATATTCATAGTTGTCTGCAGCCAGGTTCCATTTATTTGGATGGATAGTGATTGCAAGCTTCACTGCGTATCCAGTGAACCCACCTCTAATACCTGACGCCCCTGGAGTCAACGGATTGACTTCCGTTCACTGAATGCACGTACACTGAACGATAAAAACTTGGCCGTTTTGGAGGCTAATGCATTTTTTCTATGCCCTTTAATAAAAGGGACAAACATTCCTGTGTTGGGTTTAAATCCAAAGACAGAAAAGAGCATGTTTACATACATATTTATTTATTGCCCAAACATTTTAATTTCCTCATTGTTTTGAGTTGCTCTTTAGTCATCATCTGCACAGCCAATGAGTAAGTGTTTGCGGTGCACAAGCCAGAATGGAACTAAACACAAATTAGAACACATTGAACATAACATGTGTACTAAGAATAAAGATGGATAGAGGGAGAGAGAGAGGGAGAGAGAGAGAGAGAGAGAGAGAGAGAATAAAGAAATGATTAAGAAGAATGTGAAAGGAGAAGACAAAGAAAAAATAGAAAGAGGCAGAGAGAGAGAACGAGACAATAAGAGATTGATTTACAATTAGAGAGTATTATAGAGAGAGAGTGGGTGATGAAAGAGATGGCAAGAGATTCTATAGGGCCTGCTGCAGGACAGTTGTCAGCAGACGATCCTTCTGTATTTAACCCCGGGAATGTCTCTTAGCGGCTCCAAGGACGCCCCATGCAGTTTGTCCTCGGCCACTGGCAAGGAGCAGCAGCGTTTATCTCCAACTGAGATCCCTGAGGATCCTGTCTGCTGCTGTTATAGCCATTACTGGGAGATGAAGACAGGGTTTGGATTAGCTTGAGGTTGGCCATTTTATCTCCCTTTTTTTTCAGCCTACCTCTGAGTCTGGGGAGGTTCTCTACAGTAGGCAATCATGTGAGATAGATCATTTGTAATGTAATGCTGCAAATGCCACAGCAACATTGTAAAAAGAAATCCACCACATGGTTAAATTAAATGTATGGATGTGTAGAACAAAGAGAAAATGTAACATATAAGCACATATCAGAAATCCTAAACACACATGCAGGCTGCATATGTGATTGCATTAAATGCATTGTTGTCTTAACTAAAATAGCATGATCCAAAATTTCTCGTCTGTGGTACACCACAGTAGTTGAGCAACTGGGAGATTGCCCTAGCCCCTACTCTGGCGTGCTAGTCTAGTCTCACCGTTTACAATCCCTGTTCTAATCTAGTCTACAAATATTCGTTGCCTCTGAATTGGAAATCCAGAACTACACATTCTTTAATCCAAAACCTTACATTGCTCAAGCAGTAATCAGGACAAGGTTACTTCCAACCACTCCTAATTATGGTAATAATTCTGGAGTGCATATAGGTTAAATTACTTCCAAGATTAACACACACAAAATAGGGACATGAATCTCAGGATGGATGGGATTAGTCGGAAACTGGGTTGAAGAGATCGGGGGTAGACATTGCAGACACGTCGACGAGCGTGGTCGAACTCGCGGCACTGCGGACACTGCGGTAGACGCAGCGCCACTAACATGAATGTGGTCACGTTAGGTGCGGTGTCCATAACTACTAGGCCAATGAGGACCCCAGTTTGTCGTTTCTCATCTCATACCTAAACATTATTTCTCTCTTTGTCCTGTTCAGTTTGGCGGCAGAAATGGTACGACATAAGACCTTGGTATCTCCTATGCAAGCAACCTTGCAGGCCATGGCCGACTTCTATAGATCTGATTGGCAGCTCCAACCCACGACCTTGCTGTGCCATGTTGTTTCAAGCGCTGTGCATTTTGGGACGAACGTAGACCATTATAGATGTCTTGAAATAATGTTTCCATAGATTATTCCTGTTTATGGCTTGAATTGAATACAATGTTCCGTACCTCTCTTTTGTCAATATTTGAATGGAGGGGTGCGTCGATAAATAAGGCAAAATTGACGTCCACCGGCGTGGCTTGACTTGACTGCTTGGTCGCGATGCTAATCCACCGGCCCCACTGGCGCTATCCATGGAGTCCCACATAATCCGACGGGTACGCTCGCAACGCCAGGAGGCAGCGGGTTCCAGTGGATTGACAACGCGACCGAGCACTCAAGTCAACCCCCTCCATTCAAATATTGACAAAAGCGAGGTGTGGAAAGTTTAAAAAAAAAAAAAAAAAAAGAACTCGAGCATGGCGGTGCTTTGGGAGAAGCGGTGAGAGTCAGCCATTCATGTGAACTATGGATGATTGAGTCAAGCCAAGTTACCAGAAGAAAAAAGCATATCGGGGGAGAAGACCCAGAACTAAACCGTAAACGGGTCATAAACTCGTCTATATTGGCCGGGTTTAGACTTTTTATGCCTTGTGTTAACTGTTTTTGAATTTTCTACCCGGTCTTTGCAAAAGAATCAGTGGGCCTGCCCTACAACGGGGTTATATAAATACATTTTTACTCCCTTACGTCCAATAATTTATTTAATTTAATTTAACATATTACTAAAACCAACTAAGAATACAGGACCATTATATATACTTAATCGTCTTCTTGTGTGTGGGTGCAGATGTGTAGACTGTAGACATAAAAGTACTGCCAAATATAAACGTCCTGCCAGGTTTTGTTTCCAGTTTGGCACTGTGTACAGCTATTGTCAATCATGAAGCTGTCCTAATTAGTGTCAGCTGCTATTTTATTTGCTTGAAAATAAGCTGTGGCATGAACCCTTACCTCATTAAGATGAGTACAATATAGTGAAGTAGATAAGTCAGCTATAGCATATATCAGAGTTTGGAATTTGGAAGAAGTGACTATGGACGCATGCACAAAAATCCTGAATATATGTAACATCAGTCTATCTCTTCTTGGCCTCTCATTACGCTTTGCTGCTCCAACACTTCAGGTTCGGCGCTTTTTAAATGTTCTACTTTGCTTCAGAATTTTTCATAGTACTGCATGTATTTGCTCTCCTTGTTACCAAGCAACAGAATGCTTTCAATTGAATGTTGATTCTTTCCCTATCTCCCTCCATCTTTTTCTTTCATTTTCTATCTCTGTCCATTTCTTTCTGTCTCTCTGTCTTTCTCTTTATCTCTCCGTCTCCATCTTTCTCTCTCTTTCTGCCTGTCTCCCTCGCAGAATGACTCATGGGGCAAGCAGTACTCGTATGCACTGTTCAAGGCCATGAGCCACATGCTGTGTATCGGCTATGGAGCCCGGGCCCCGGTCAGCATGTCAGACCTGTGGATCACCATGCTGAGTATGATTGTGGGTGCCACCTGCTACGCCATGTTTGTGGGCCATGCCACCGCCCTCATTCAGTCGCTCGACTCCTCGCGCAGACAGTACCAGGAGAAGGTGAGTGCAAACATCACAAAAATTATAGAATGATTCCATCTGAATACAACTTTAATCAGGCTTACGCCAGGGGCACAGCCAGGTTTCTCTCCATGCAGGTACCATGCGGTGGCCCTGCGATTGTAAGGGACCACCAACCTCTCACGGATGGAGTTGTATTTCATAATGGGTCCAATTACAGTTTTTCTGTTTGTTTTTTGTTTATGTATTTATTTTTCACCAACAACATTTGCTTCTGCTCTGTAAGTCCGATGTCCAGCAACCGTTCCTTTGTCATTTTTTTGGCCCTTCCAGAGAGCAGCACAATGCTGAAAATCATCAGTGGACAAGCAGAGGCATAGAATAATACATTAAGAATGTTGCATAGCCTTAAATGACCAAACAGTGTACATTGCTTTGATTGTCAATAAAAACCCCTTCTCATTGAGTAAAAATGTTTGTGTGCATCGGGTGTTCTCCCACATTTCTACTCCAGGTAGCCCAGGTAACATGGGATGGACTGGGATTGACTGTAGAGACAGCTGGCCCTCGCTTCTTCCTAGCTGCACGCTAATCATTATATTGTGCGTGCGGGTATTTGCTTATTTGTCTAGCCATCTGTGTATATCTCTACCTATCTATCTCTACCTACATATCTAATCCCATGCATGCAGGTCTCCTGCTGTGCATTAAGCCGGTGACCCTACTCCACACGTTGGGAGGGGTTGTAGTTCACGGAGGTCACGTGCCACCAGCAGCCTCCGCACCGGAATGATGGGCTCCAAACTTAATTCCACCCACCGCCCTTTGATGTCTATGACCTCTATTACATAATTTATCTCATTTTTTTAAGATGGTGATTATCTGCGGGTTTAGCCCCACGCACCATCTGTGGTTCTGCTCTCCACACACGTGGAAGCCAGGGATGTGTGTCGCTGCCATGTCTCTGTCGCACATGTGTGGCAGAGTTAGGGCTTCGTGTTGGGTACTTTCGGTGATAATGACTGATGTAAATATTTGTCCTCGGGTGAAATCAAACCTGACCCTGAAAGAATCTGGGGATGCATATGCAAGGAGATCCACTGGTGGGGGTATTTGCTGAAGTCCGTAAAATAATGTACAATTTTTGAATTAACACTACTACATACTGTCTATATACTGCATTGCAGATTAGTTGGGTGGCGTCTCTTTCCTCTTTGCGTGCCATGTTATAGGGGTATGTCGGGGTGGGCATAGTACTATGCCCACCCCACAGCTCCCCCTAGTTGTCACAACCCATTACATACAGTAAGCACAAATAAATCCAGACTATTGCATAGCAAAAGCCTATGGTCGGGCACATACAATGGTCTGGTGGTACCAGGCTTATTGTAGGTTACATCAAGGTGAGCCCTCCATGTAGATACACTGTTGCCATCTGTTGTCTTGTTTGCATTGAATCACACATATACTCAAATGCATATACGCACACATACACACATACACACATAGATATCCTCACAGGCACACAGCTTTGCATTATTCATTAAGCAAACGTGATCTGGTAATTACAAATCAGTAGGACAGGTTTCGGTTGAAAACAATTGAAATGACCCCAAAAGAGTTGTGTCTGGGTGGGGTTGTGTTTGCAGATTTCACGGTCGCGACTTCCATAGCAGGGGAGGAAATACAAAGTTAATAGGATAAACCGAATGCACAGCTGTCCACGCATCCAGTAGAGACTTTACACACACACACACACGCACACACACACACACACCATTGCTCACACACACTCTCTCACTTGCTCTCGTACACACACATGCTCTCACACAGGGTCAGTCACACACACACACACACACACACGCTCACTTACACATACACGCACTCATACACACACACGTGCACATACATATACTTGCCTATATACATGTGTTTTATTTATTTAATGCTTCAGTGGGAAAGGACAGGGATGGGGTCACCTCTGCTCGGGCTAACTCTCTGTGCTTTATTAATTTAGTGCGCGGCATCGAACCCGCAATCTGCCGGCGACCTTGATGGTGCTGTGGTAGTGCACGGAGCTCTGCGTGACGTCTTTGCGTGCTAATCTGATAACAGTTAACGTTAACCAATAGCGTTGGGAGGGTGTGACCGCTGCGGCGTCTGGGCCAGGCAACCGATTCTTTTAGTATTATGAGTCAGTGTAATAGAACACATTTCCCAATGTTAAAAACTATTTTGTATTTAAACATAGATAACTTTTATTTGCCTGTCACCAATATGGAGCTTGATTAGCCCCATGCCACCTCCCTCCCCACCCTTGTGATGTCTTGTGGAAGAATCATAGACAGTATATAAAAATGGACACCGCGTTCGTTTTGATGTCCGTGCCTACTTCCGGGTTGGTATGGGGGGAGCCTAGTCGCAGAAAACCGAGCCCTATGGGAATTTCAATACAAATATTCCAATCTTAGCAGCCTGTTTTAACCTATTTAAAGATGTATATTGTCGGGATAATTAACGGTTCATTGTGTGAGGGGGTCATAATTTCACAAACGCGTCAGATTTGGCGTTAATATTTTTTATTTCAGCTCCCATAAGATCCCATTCATTCCGACTCTGTCGGTGACGCCCCTAGCGGACAGTACCACCAGAAGAAGTCGCTTGTGGGATGTCTCTCTCTCACTTACCGTAGAGCTCTCTCTACATCTACGTGCTTTCAGCAACGGCACCGCACGGTCGGAGGCTTCAACCCGGCTAGGATGAAAGCAATAGGATGACGTCACGCAGGCTGCGTAGGACTCGATTTACCTAGCTAGCATGCAAGTGTATGCATGTGCCTGTCAGTAGTCGAGGCTATTATTGACTATCGACGGTTGATGTTGTTCTTGAACGGAAGGTCAGTTGGTTGGCTACAGCAATTGGCTTTCTGACTTTTTCTTTCAGCATTGCAAAACTAATATTATTGTTGATGATGTTTATATAACAAATACCACAAAAATACTCAGAGTTAAGTCATTAATGAAACTTCAAAAGAAGAATGTGCAATACAAATGAGGAACGTTTTTTTTTTTTTTTTTTTTTCAAATAGTAAATAATGAATGACTTAGAGTTAAATGTGTCCATGTCTTTGCTGATAGATATTGCAACATGAATATTAATGTGGTGACAGAAGATAATGACTCTATGTCTGTCTGACTGACTATGACCTCACTATAGAATGTAGACCTTATGTGACCCGAGCTGTGTCCTCAATAGACGAGTTTACCCATGAAATACAGGGGGCTGGCATTTTGTCCCGTCATTCGACAACGCACGTTTCGTCGTAGTGGACCAGGGTGGCTCACAAAAAACACACAAATCACAAACTAGTTCAAATTCCGACCACTAGATGTCGTGACCAGTTACACATCACCCCCTTGCTTCGTTCACCATTTTGCATAAATATTGATGAAATACAGTCAAAATATGACTTGAAGTCACCACTCACCGAGTGGTCACATGTTCTTCTGGACCAATAGGCTGGCTGTTTCTACTAGTAACTCCAACAACAATGAGAAAATGGAATTTTCTCATTCTTGAGTATTGAATCATGCGGTTGTGGCAGGGGTTAAAATTAACTTTTTTCACAACCGTCCCGAAAAACATTTTGAACCGTCCCGAATCATCCCCGAACCGTCCCGAATTGTCTGCATTTATTTACATTTTCAGTTGTCTTACTGATAAATCGATCGAGAAGTATGAATACATTAAAGTTGTTAAAAATCTCTAAATAAAGCTGCTTGGTTTTGCCCCAACATAAAACATTTGTTTTTCTACCTTGCGGTTTTTGACTGTTGAAACATGATTTTTCATGCATTAAATAATCGTACAAGACTCTTAAGTGCAATGCAAATGTTTTATTAACTAGGGCCCGACCGATATAGAATTTTGGGGTCCGATACGATACCGATATTTGAGAAATAAGCGCGGCCGATAACCGATATATCGGCC
>OMKY01120802.1:0-10522 GCA_900302395.1 Bregmaceros cantori | reverse complement strand
ATCCATCAATCTATATATCCATCCATCAATCTATCCATCCATCAATCTATCCATCCATCAATCTATCTATCCATCCATCAATCTATCCATCCATCAATCTATATATCCATCCATCAATCTATCCATCCATCAATCTATCCATCCATCAATCTATATATCCATCCATCAATCTATCCATCCATCAATCTATCTATCCATCCATCAATCTATCCATCCATCCATCTATCTATCCATCCATCAATCTATCCATCCATCCATCTATCTATCTATCTATCTATCTATCTATCGATCTATTCATCTATCCATCTATCCATCCATCTATCTATCTATTCCTCCATCTATTGGTCGAGATATCTAGCTATTGATCTATCTATCTATTGATCTATCCATCTATCCATCAATCCATCTATGTATTGATATATATATCTTTCTATATATTGTTCTATCTATCCATCCATCAATCTATCTATCCATCCATCTATCTATTTATTCATACATCTATTGGTCGAGATATCTAGCTATTGATCTATCTATCCATCTATTGATCTATCTATATATCTATTCATCTATCTATTCATCTATTCATCTATCCATCTATCTATTTATCTATCTATCTATCTAGCTATCCATCTATTGATCTGTCTAACCACATATCTGTCCATTCATCTATTGATCTATCGATCTATCTATTGCTCTGTCTATCCATCTATATCCATGTATTGAGCTACCTATGGTCGGTTGCTAATGTTCATATTAACCTTAGCTGGTTGTGACCCACAAGTATTACGGTTTGCCGAATATGGCTTGGATCATTTCCCAAACGTCACAGATCATCTTATCCTTACATAAAATGTATTTATATACTATAAAACAATCCTGCGAGATTGAGAACAGATACTTAAAAAATGGACTTGTGCACTGTGGAGAATTTGTGGTTGAATCCAAGTTCATTGAAAGTTGACGATGCCCTAAAAAAGGTGGAAAACCGAGTGCACTTGACCTCATGTACACTAACCTGCTGTGTGTTTGCAGTCCAACCTACTGGCCACAGTGTTATACCCGAACATGTTCAAAAATGTTCATGAACCCGCTCAATTTTAGGCAAACGTGAACGAGGCTTTCAATGACAATGATGAATGTATAATTGTGAAAGGTTTTTGAACAGAGCTGTATTAACATTAAGAATTCAGAATCATATCAGACTTCAAAAGCCTTCTGAGTGAAAACAGAGCAATAAAGCACAAAGTCCAAACTGCACCGTTTCTGTCCACGGGGATGCTCTGTGCTCCAGAGGCAGAGCAGAGAGTGAGCACAGAGTACTGCTTAAGCTCAGCATACACGGTGGGATTTTCGGCCCGTTTTACCATGATTTCTCCAGTCGTGCGACTGTTCCTGAGATCGAATCGGATCGGATCGAATTTTGGGCCGACCGTGCGACTCGCGTCGTGCAGTGGACGTCGTTCCACGAGAAGCGATTAACGCTCGCCGACCGCCTCCCGATCGATTGGGAGAATATCAAACATGTTTGAATTTCAGTCGGGTCGGGAGGAAGGCGACCGGTTTTTACCTGTCTCACTACGCACGCGCGGACACAGACACGGTCGGGAGAAGACGACAACAGAACAGTAGCAACACGAGTTTCTTTTCATACTTAAGGAATGTCATTAAACAGATAGAGGCACATCTACCATCACCGCAAAAAAAAACCTTAATAAACATATTTTAAATGACTTTACATCTGTGTTACAGATTTATTCATTCCTTCTAATTTATTGTCAAGTGTTTGAAAGTTCAGCACAGAGGGCAGGGCTTGAAAACGAAATTATTTTTAAAACGTTCCGTTCTGAGTGGTTCAGGCAGGTCTATGTTTAACGATTTCGTTCTCGGAACCGTTCCGGCACCAAAATATTGGTCCTGAACCGATTCGGAACGCAAGGATTTCGTTCGTTCTTAAAGTTCCTTACGTTGACTAATGTTAAGTTCAAATGTAGTTTTTACCAAAATAGTCCACCAAAATATATTTGGTGGACTTTCAAACTTCATTGCAACTGTATTAACGTCAAAACCGGGTTTAAAACACCATTAGATTCACTTCCTCGTCTGTCCACAAGATGGAGCCCCAGATGCATGAAGCTTGATGCCTGACTGTGAAAGTTGGATGGATGCACAACCGGAAATAATCGACCAGACATAAGATATGTTAAAATGTATAGAGGGCAAAAAAAAAAAAATGTTTTTAATTTCATAATGTTCCGTTTCTGGAACAGTTAAAGAAACCTATTTTTTGTTTCCGTTTCCGCTCCTTGTAAAATTCCGTAAAATTCTGTTTGTTTTTGGTTTTCATTTTCATTCCTTGAACCGGTTTGGAGCCCTGATCATGATATTATATTAGATGATATGTATATAGATAATATATTCGATATTAAGCAAAGTGAAATCCCTCCTCTGCATCTTTACTTTGCACTTCAGGGCTTGTTTTGACTTTTCATTGTTTTCTGGTAAAATGTTAAACTTGGCATTCATTATTAACCCTTTTATTGCCAACCATATTCATGAATGGGGGCTGGCTCTCTGACGCTTTTGGTTAGCTGTCGTGGGATCGCTTCCTCTCGACATAAGTATGCTGCAGGTCGGCCTCTGCTCTCAGGTCCCCCTTCACACTAATCCTGTCACTAAAATGGACAAGATTAGTGCGCCTAAGAATAACTTTCTAAAAATGTATTTTTATCTCTTCAACTGCCAAATTAATAAGTGCACAAGGGGGTTCTACTAGAGCCACAAATCGCCAGGACGTTTTGTGGAACTAAAACACAATGACGGAAACTGAAGCGCAGAATGGGAATGCTACGATACCCAGGTGGCTTTATGGGGACAGGAAGTTACTTGATGGGTAAAAGTTAGAATGGATGCGCTGCTGCTGTGTGCGAAGATCCGCATATGTTGTTAGGATTAGGCAGATATGGGCAGAGTAGCCATAAAAATTACTTGGGTAAAAGCGATGCGGCACTACCCTGCCCGCCATGGTGGAGAATGAACCAGAGTGAAGCCAGACCCAATGCATCGTCCACAAATTGCACATCGCTAGACGCAGAATTGGGTCTGGTGCAACTGGAGTCGAAAAACTGTAGGCGTGACAAGTATTTGCAGAGAGCCATATCTGCATAATATTGTTTAAAAGTCTTCTTGATTTATCCTTGGTAATATGCTATGCTATCAATCGCCAACAGATGGCAGCCTAACTACGTCCATTGTATTCGCCGTATATAATAGACCTGAAGTGGTAAGTAATGCCACTTAACTGTACATATACATGCATACTTCACTGTACGTGATACCACCAAGATGTCTGCCGCCGCAACAGCCATCGGTCGATTAATCGATTACTCATTAACCTTTTTTAGACTTTCTTCAAGATACTATGGTGCAGTACAATGCAAGACAGGATGTTTAACATGCCTGACAAGATGTTATCAACAAGGTAGCAACTTGAAAAATTAAAGTGTTCATAATAATTCTCTCTCTCTCACTCTCTCTCTCCTCTCTCTCGCCTTCTCTCTCTCCTCTCTCTCTCCTTCTCTCTCTCCCCTCTCTCTCCTTCTCTCTCTCTCCTTCTCTCTCTCTCTTTCCTTCTCTCTCTCTTCTTCTCTCTCTTCTTCTCTCTCTCCTTCTCTCTCTCCTTCTCGCTCTCACTCTTGCTCTCGCCTCTCTTTCTCCTTCTCTCTCTCTCCTTCTCCCTCCTCTCTCTCTCTCTCCTCTCTCTCTTCTCTCTTTCTCTCTCTCTCTTTCTCTCTCTCCCTCTCTCTCTCTCCTTCTCTCTCTCTCTCTCCTTGTCTCTCTCCTTGTCTCTCTCCTTCTCCTCTCTCTCCTTCTCTCTCTCCTCTCTCTCCTCTTTCTCTCTCCTTCTCTCTCTCTCTCTCTCTCTCTCTCTCTCTCTCTCTCTAAGGCCAGTCATACTGTAGTTTAGATGGAAATTTCTATTATGCACAGGAAAGAGATTTTTCTCAGTTGCTGCAGTGGGATCCTAATGTAGTACAAATTCTCAATTAATTGTTTGCTAAGAAAATAAATTCAATGTTTGTGATCATTTAATCGGTTATCGATTAATCATTGACGTTCATACGGCAAACAGATGTCAAACATGCAACCAACACACACACAGTATTTAGTCTGTATCAGTCTGTGCATACACATGTACAAGCATACCCACACACACGTTAGCACAGAAAAATGACACGCCGGAGCTCACGCACGTGGAAAATGACGCGCACGTCACTGACACACAGACACGGCCCGGGTGTTAATGAGTGTGCAGAGCGCCGAGGGTGTAAGGTGCCGCGGGGATCGCCACGGGAGAGAGCGGCGCTCGCCTCTGTTGCCGCCGCGCCAACTCTCTCTTGGTTTGTAAATAATTTAAATATCAAATATTTGAAATGAGCTGCTTGTAGCGACCCAGCGCATTTCTGAATAAGCTCTCTTTGATGTCTTCTGTATTATCTGCCGTTTGTGCGGCATTAGCATTAAAATATAATCAATTGAAGGGGCCTTTGTTATGTTGCCCTGTGCGGTGTGAGCACCGACGTGTTTTAAAACTGAACTATTCCTTGTAATTAGCATTCTCCGTGTGCCGGCAAGACTCACCGAGAAGAAACACAGAGAGAGCACACCAAAGCATTGTCATCTAAGAAGAAAATAGCAATACGATTCATACTGAAATATGTTCTTCCTGATCTTAGCTTCGTCAATAGACGAGTTTATGTGCAAAACACTGGGGCGAGTCATTTTGTCCCGTGTTTCTATTGGTCACTTCCGGTGCCTGTATGTATGCATGTATGTATATAAAGTCTGGTAGAGGGCGGCGGTATGAGGAAAAACGCACAAAACGCACACCAGTTCAAAATCCGACCACTAGATGTCGGTCTGTGACCAGTTACACATCATTGATGAAATACAGTCAAAATCCAACTT
Source organism: Bregmaceros cantori (assembly GCA_900302395.1). NCBI lineage: Eukaryota > Metazoa > Chordata > Actinopteri > Gadiformes > Bregmacerotidae > Bregmaceros > Bregmaceros cantori. The sequence continues at coordinate 5,557 of OMKY01120802.1, read as the reverse complement.
GAAGTTACTCACCGAGTGGTCACATGTTCTTCTGGATCAATAGGCTGGCTGCTCCTACTAGTAATTCCAAAAATAATGTTAAATCATGCTTGTGGGTCACAGATCCGCACGGGAGTATTTGGGTGTTGAATAGCACACCACAAATTACCAACATCCATTTTAAATAACACGGTAGGTGTGTGTTCCCACCGAATGAACATGTTGAAAAACAGTTCAAAACACATCGAAAGAAATGGCACCGGAAGTTACGTTCCGAGTACAAATTTAACCGGAAGTAACCCCCAAACTCGTCTATAGGCTGCCCCGACCAGACTGCACACACCTGCAGCCAGAGCCACGCTTCAAAAACGGTCTGGGACTCTCTTTGATCTCTCGCATGTAACGCAATGATCATCCCTGGATAGGCTACATAGCAGGGCTACAATGATTAGTTGGATTAGATGAATCGTTGACTAATCAATTGTAAAATTAATCTGCAACGAATTTAATAATCGATAATCGAAAACCCTATTGGGCCATGCAAATAATATCTGCAAATATAAAGTATTTTCAGATGGAGAAAAAAATCTACAAAAATATACAGAGGAATCCATCTTAATTTTGATACAAATTTGACAATATTTCAAGTTGAAACGGAAAAAAAAGAAATCTATCAATTATTGGATGCTTGTTGTGATTATTTTGGGTATTTTTCTCAAGAAAAAATATCCAACCGATTAATCAACTAACCGTTTCAATAATCTGCAACTAATCGACTATTGAAATAATCATTAGTTGCAGCCCTACTATTTCTGGGAACGGAATCCGCATTTTTCAAAGTATCCTCCCGTTACCCTATCCGTTTCAGTTTTCCCTCCCGTGTGGACGTAGCCTTAATCTGAACACAGGACAGCACCGTCTTCTTATAAGGGAGAGCCGGCCAGACTTCCACGTCCGTCAGCCCGCTGGTGCATGCCGTGCAGTAAGGGAACTCTTCAACTTAGTTTTGTTTGTTATGTTGTGTGCAATAAATGGGAAATGATTCCTACTTCACTCTGTACGGAGAATGGTGTTCAGCCCAACCTGCTTTGCTCTAATTGGTTGAAGAGAATCTCTTTGTGAGAGTGCATGTATGTATGTTAGTAGGTATGATATGTATCGTATATAGATAGGTATATATTGCATTTCTGGTGGTGTTTTCCTTCATTTTGTGCATTGGTCACTGTGACTAAAATGTGAAACCATTTCATACCGATCCGTGATGAATATTACCATGTTTCAAGGCTTGCTTTCATTCTTGCTGAAAAACTACAAAAATTGCATATTGTGTATGCCTCATCCCAATTGAGAATAGTCGCTGAAAAAGGGAGATCCTTTAAAAGGAAGACATCATTCATACTGAAATATGTTCTTCCCTGATCTTATTGAGTCGATACATAGCTATCTAGCCTTCGTGAGCGCACTCACTTTGTGCACAGTGGTACTTTGTTAGAGTAGCCCAATGGACCCAAACGAGGGTGAGCAAACAACTAGCCATCCAATTTTTTTTTTTTCCCAATTTAGATCTGGTAAGTGAGTTGCTACACGTGTAACAGATGTAAGAAGACGACAGGGGGAGCTGCAAGTAAATATCACATACAACGCAAAGTACTAGCCAATCAGAGAGAGGGTGGGAGTTCCCACAATGCAGCGGGACAGAACGTAGGTAGGACTACAGATAGCAGTTGATGAGCCCATGGTAATTGGCTGGACAGCCCTTTACTGTCGGTTCAATCACTGCTAAAATTACATGACCATTACACATCCGTTACACGCACCTGAAATTACACAAAATCAAATGTGGAGATTTTTAGTTGATTTTTCACATGCACTTGACTGGAACAGTAAGTCTCTGTAAATGTATAAAATGAGACTAAAAACAAACATAGCACCAGGCCCTCCATGCACACCACTCTCCACCCACAGCCCCCACGCCCTCCTGCGCACGCATGTCAGCCCCGGGCCAGGTCTCGTCCAAAGACACCGGCCGAGCGTGTCGTGGGGGGAGGCCTGGCACAGGCCTCGGGGTGGGGGCCAGATGATGGCAGCGGGAGGGGGAGGGTTATTGGCACGCGTCACACGCACAGCCAGTGTGTGGTCGCGTTATTAATAACTCTGCTTTCTGGCTTCGCTTGATTCCCATGTAACAGAAAATACGCTTAAGTTTTTGTCCAGGTTATTTGGTCCTCGCGCATTGGGGTAAAAGTGTCATGCGTCCACACTTCTGTGAGCTTGTGTGGACCAGATCACTGGGAAGTTTCATTGGGGGCTTGATCCGAGACCTGCGCTGTGTTTTTTTTTAGTGCATAGGGCGTACGCCTGCATCTTCCTACCTTGTTGGTACCATTCATGGACGGTATATAAAAATGGACACAGTGTTCGTTTTGATGTCTGTGCCTACTTCCGGGTTGGTATAGAGGGGGCCTCGTCTCCGGAAATTGCGCCCTATGGTAGTGCAAATATTCCAATCTTAGCAGCCTGTTTTAACCTATTCAAAGATCGTTTCTAATTGATGTTTTAATGTACATTGTCGGAATAATTAACGGTTCATTGTGTGAGGGGGGGTCATAATTTCACAATCGCGTCAGATTTGGCGTTAATATGTTTTTATTTCAGATCCCATAGGATCCCATTCATTACGACTCTGTCGCTGGCGCCCCTAGCGGACAGTACCACCGGAAGAAGTGTGGGGTGTCTCTCTCTCCCATAGCGTAGAGCTTATGATGAAGATTATTGGCCAGCCTCTCTCTAAAATGTATAACTCTGCTTATCAAAATAACATACAGAGACTGGGAGACAACATTGCGACTAATGCAAGACATGTCCTTAACAGTGAGTATATCCTGTTAACCTTCTCGAAGGAGATATGCTGTCCCACATTTCAGGAAGTTCAAACTTAAAAGGATCCTTTGTACATCAGTCAATCTTAAAACTAAATCAGGATCAGAGATGAGAGTTGACACATCAGGAAATTAATTACAAACAATGAACTACAAACCTCATGCTGCTGTTGTCTTGACGCTGTAGATTTGTGGTTTGTTTGTGCCTCATGTCTTGTTTGTTTGCTTGTTGTTCATGCCTGTTTGCTTGTTGTTCATGCCTCTTTGCTTTTGTTCATGGCTGTTTGCTTGTTGTTCATGCCTGTTTGCTTGTTGTTCAGTTGTATGTTTTCTTTTTTTCTTCTAAGTTCTAAGTATTTTTTCCGGCGTCAGCGCCGTTTTTCCATCTTTATTGGATAGGATTAGTCAGAAACTGGATTGAAGAGATCGGGGGTAGATATTGCAGACAGGTCGACGAGCGTAGTCGACGAGCGTAGTTGAACTCGCGACACTGCGGACGCTGCGGTAGACACAGCGCCACTAACATGAATGGGGTCGCGTTAGGTGCGGTGTCCATAACCACTCGGCCAATGCGGACACCAGTTGTATGTTTTTCTTTCTTTTTTTCTCCTTTGCAATCGGGCTGCTGTGCCGCAAAATCAATTTCAGTGAAAACCAGGGCTTTGAACCGGTTCAAGGAAAGAAAACGAAAACTGGGAACTTTTTGTATTTTCCAGGGAACAGAAACGAAACCTTATTATTTTTTTATGTTCTGGAACAGGAACACGTATTTTAGAATAATGGTAACCGATTAATACCGGTTTTATTTTGTTCCTCAAAAGGAGTGAACTTTGAGATAACTTCAAAAATAAAACAAGAGTATTTATAAAATCTACAATGCATCAATGAAGTATGAATCGTCGCAAGACTCTCTGCAGCGTGTCGTTGTGGGTTCGGCGCTACATGCAACAAGACCTTGGCTGTGGACCGCTACCAGCGGGCAGCAGCGGGTCTCTGTAGCGAGTCATGGGGATTCACCCCGACATATATTCTATAGCATTAATCAGCAGACAGGAACGAAATTAACCGCGCCGGGAACAATATTTTTTTGTTCTAACCGGTTCGGCAACGTCAATTTATAATGGGAACTCATAACTGTGAATGGTATAATTCCGTTTTTGTTCGGGGCGAACCGATTGAGAAAAAATATTGGTTCAAAGCCCTGGTGAAAACTGACAATAAAGTATTATCGTATCATATGTTTCTCAGCCATAATGTGAACAGGTGTGATGCTGAAGACGTGTTGAACATGACATTGTGATGAAGAATGTACTTATCTGTTTGCTATTTAAGATACCACATTTTCTGTGAAATGTTGGCATTTCTAGACAGCACATACTGTCAGAGACTGGCTGTTTGATCTGTCCATTCTCATATATTTTGGGTTTCAAACTTGAAACCCATTCACCCGTGTGCTTGTTCCATATCTGACACCACCAAGGGTACTAGATATCGCCTTAAAAATATCCATAACACTACATAGAGGAAATGAAATGATGTTGGAATGACATCATGAGCGCATAGACGTAGTCTAATCGCTGGTGGCATGTGTCACAACGTAATCTCCGGTGAGTACAAAACGAGACATTGCTGAACCACAACAAAGTGCACCGAAAAGTGAATTATACAAGTGTGCCATACGTGGCACAGTGCTCGTCTATAGACGAGTTTACGTGCGAAATCCTGGGGGAAGTCATTTTGTCCCGCACTTCTGTTGCTCACTTCTGATGCCTGTATGTATGTATGTATGTATGTATGTATATAAAGTCTGGTAGAGGGCGGCAGTACAAGGAAAAACGCACAAAACGCACACCATTTCAAAATCCGACCACTAGATGTCGGCCTGTGACCAGTTACACCAGTTATCACCCCCCCTTGCTTCGTTCAACATTTTACATAAATATTGATGAAATACAGTCAAACTCCAACTTGAAGTTACTCACTGAGTGGTCACATGTTCTTCTGGACCAATAGGCTGGCTGCTTCTACCAGTAATTCCAAAAAGAATGAGAAAATGGAACTGGTTGCACTGATTATTAAATCATGCGTTTGTGAGCATTTGGGTGTTGAATAGCACACCACAAATTACCACCATCCATTTTAAATAACACGGTAGGTGTGTGTTCCCACCGAATGAACATGTTGAAAAACAGTCCAAAACACATCGAAAGAAATGGCACCGGAAGTGACGTTCGAGTACAAATTTAACTGGAAGTATCCCCCGAACTCGTCTATATCATTGTCTGAAATAGTGTGAGTAAGAACACACATTATATACAACGATAGATTGACCTACAGTTCGTGTCTGTGCAGTCTGTAAGAGTCACTACATAAAGCAATGGATTTAGTAGTTTAATTATGCAAAAAAAGAAGCATAAAATGCAATACATCAGTTTTCCCATCTCTTTTACAAAGAAGAAAAATGATCAGATTAAATTGATTCCTGGCCAGTTTGTGGCAATGTTATTAATATCTGTGTGGCAGCACGGCTGCATCAATATTTTACAGGAGCGAATATTAATGTGAAAGCAGAAATTATCTTTCTTCAATAATGCAAAAATAATTAATAATGCAACACAAAGAATGTTCAAGCAGGAACATTAAATATCTAAATGAGCAGAATTGGCCATCCATTCCAGTGTTGTCTCTCTTAGGGATGT
>OMKY01120765.1:6271-16641 GCA_900302395.1 Bregmaceros cantori | reverse complement strand
ACTCTGGTGTGGAGTCGAGCCAAGCCAAGTCAAGTAGGGCTGTCGTCGAAAGATGTTGTGGAAAGGTGCCTAATATGTCTCTCCCAGATTGGACTAAAGCTACAGGGCTCTGTTATCCAATTTTAGGATGGCGATCCAGAACCAATGCATCGCACATCTCTAGACGTTTGCATTGGGTCTGGTAAAACCAGAGTCGGAAAACGTAAAAAAAAAAAGTGTCAATCAAATCGTGTTATCCAGTCCCAGCGCAGAAGGTGGAACAAGCGATGTAGAGGTGTGACCAAACTCTGACCAGGTCTTGCGTAGCCCAATAGACTGTTTATAAAGTAGACCAGTGTGCGTGGCGTCATCCTATTGCTTTCATCCTAGCCGGGTTGAAGCCTCCGACAGCGCGGTGCCTTTGCTGAAAGTACCCGTATATCCGGAGACAAGGAGAGGTAGAGAGAGCTCTACGGTAAGTGAGAGAGAGACACCCCACACGCGACTTCTTCTGGTGGTACTGTCCGCTAGGGGCGCCAACAACAGAGTCGGAATGAATGGGATCCTATGGGAGCTGAAATAGAAAATATTAACGCCAAATCTGATGCGTTTGTGAAATTATGACCCCCCCTCAATATACATTAAAACATCAATTAGAAACAATCTTTAAATAGGTTAAAACAGGCTGCTGAGATTGGAATATTTGTATTGGAAACTACCATAGGGCGCGATTTCCAGAGACAAGGCTCCCTCCATACCAACCCGGAAGTAGGCACGGACATCAAAACGAAGGCGGTGTCCATTTTTATATACCGTCTTTGCGTAGCCCATACAAACTCCCCCCTATGTCTGATTGGCCGATTGAATCCGTACCGACCGCGAGCCTGATTTTCCCAGACCCAATGCAAACGTCTAGCGATGTGCGATGCGTGGACGATGCATTGCTTCTGGCTGGCCAGGCTAATCCAATTTTTCTTCTCTGATTTTGTGTTTTCTATTTATGACTAACTGTTGGTTACTCACCTTGACAGGCGCCTCTATCGTTATGTCTTATTCCTGTCATTCCTTCTCCCAGAAGGCTGGCTTTGACAGTACTGTTGATATTCCAATTGCTACTTGAAAGTGTGGGTATATACCAGTGATGGGCATTAACGCATTACATTTACTCAGATACAATTTTTTTGTATACTTTGTTACTTTTGGAGTACATTTTTCACAAGTTACTTTCTACTTTTACTCCAGTAAATTTGAGGTGAAAAAAAGTACTTTTTACTGAGATGTCAGTAAAAAGTACTCAGTACATTAACTCTGCCTTTAGCGACACCCGTTGGGAACTGTTGGCACATATGTTGATGTCATATCTCTCTCTCGGGTGCTGTCTCTCTCGCTCTCTCTCTCTCTTGGTGTCTCTCGCTCTCTCTCTCTCCCACTCGGTCTCTGTCTCTCTCTCGGGCGATCTTTTTTTTTTTCATTCATTTTTTCCATAATCCATAATTTTTATGGCTACTCTGCCCATATCTGGTATATACTATAGTGAGACAATTTTACTATATCTGAACATTGCCAGGGATCATTCTATTCACTGACCAAAATTGGTAAATATAATGAAAATGAGGATTTGGTGTTAGATTGTGAACACCTCAATAGATATCAATAGTAGACGCCAGCTAATTCCTAAGTGGCGATTGTTTACTGGAGTATGTGCTATGGGGCTTCACTCACTGTGTCCACCGGCTCCTCCCTGACTGGAGTCTGATGTGACGGGGGACACTGGCATGAGAGCCTGCCGCAGGGCCTTCTCCCAGGACTGGGCTACCTCCAGCCCCGCGGTGCTCGTGTTCTCCCCCACATAGTAGACCACTCTGGATGTGACGATCAGGAAGCACTGGGGTCCGGCTGGAGGCTGACCTGAGCCTGGGGCCGGGCCACAGGAAGGGGAGTTCTGGAGTGCCCGCTCCACCGACAGGATCTCTGATAGCGGGATCTCCTAGGGGCCGAAACAGGGAGCTGTGAAGGCTATCATAGCGTAACCCAAACAACACAGAAGTAATGATTCTTAAGGCTCCTGCATACTTTCAGGGTGGGGTGGGGACCAGCCCGCCGTAAAGGTGATCACGTGAACGCAGTCGCGGCGGTTTGGGTAGAAAGTGGTCATAGTTCCAGATCACCACGGTGCCCCGCCTCCCTCTGCCCCCCCGGCGGCTCCACCTTCTCTCTGTATATATCTTATATATGTGTTCATACTGTCTAACCTCCGCGGCCAACTTTTCCTCAAATTCGTCCATTTTCTCTATTTTATTCTATCTCTATTGCCTCCCTCTATTCCCTCTATTCTATTATGTTCTCTGTCGCTGTTATGTCGCTGTCTATACACACTGTATGTTGTTGTCTCGCTCTTTTTCTCTCTCCCTTGTCTCCTCTCGTCTCAAGCGAGAGAGATTCTAGTAGAAACAAGGGCTATGGTCAGGATGAGAGGTGGGGAGCGTCCCACCGACAAGTACCGAGGCACATTGATGACGTGGTGTCGTTTTTTTAGCGCAAAAAACTACACCACGGCGGTCTGCTCCCCACCCCACTGTGAAGTATGCAGGGGGCTTTACTGTAAACGCGATAACTGTACGGATGGATAGATTTGTACTAGATTCGGTGTGTTCATGAACTGATGAGAGTTCACAGGGCGACACTTTCAAAATTGCCAATTTTGGTTTGGTTCAGTCTGGCCTGTATTCTACAAGGCCCCTGTGACGTCACAATTCCTACAGAAAGCCTGACTCTTCTCTAGGTTTTACTGATGCGTTTCGGGGATATCACTTTAACAGTCAGCACCGACTGCATACCTCTAGTTTCATCATGTAATTCTGTGTGCAGCTGAATGCGTGCATAAGATCCACAACCCCAGCGGTACCCTGAGCAGTCCGAACTGGCCAGAGAAGTACCCCAGTCGCAAGGAGTGTACCTGGGACATCAGTGTCACGCCAGGACACAGAGTCAAGATCGTGAGTATGGATGAAGGAGACATTTAGTGATTATTTCTAGGCAGTGTTGCCAGAGTTACTTGTAAAAAAGTAATCTGACTACTCTTAAAAGTAGATTACTGACTACTTTATTTTAATAGTAACTATGTTGACTGCTTTAGTTACTTTCTTTTCTGTAAGTGTGCTAGATGCAGCGGTCTAACTAACGCTAGGTTTCCACTACAGTTTTTTTTTCTTCCGTACGTCATCTGCAGCTCCGTACGGATGCCATGAGCAAAACAAACCTGTTGTAACCATCGTGGTATGCTCCACTACATTGAACTCCGTATGGAAACCGTTCCGTCCACTACTGTACGGACCAGAAAATCATTTATTTTGATTTTTTCCACACGCGCCGTATGGCGGGTCCATGTGCTCAGTGATTGACAGCAGCGCATCAAATGTGAAATAATATATATATTCAAATGTTTTACAGAAGCGGCCTCATGCGCGCGCGTTTGTTGTGTGTGTGTGTTCACTTCTCTCTTTCCCCCTTTTCTCTGTCTTTTTGAACTCATCCCGGTCCGGCGCACGGACAAACACATGCACACACACACAACAAACGCGTGTGCAGCTCCATTCAGTGCCCCTGCGTGGTGGGCGGCCATGTGGGCAGCGCTTGGGGGCTAACTCCAGAATCTGGCAAAGTGCGTTGTTTGTTCACGCGCAAATACCAGGGCGCCGCATGCCGTAGTGGCCACAATGGAAACTGCTGTTTTTAGACGTACGGTGAAGTATATCTATGCGTACGATTAAGTGGCATTATTTCAATTTAATGTTCATTATATACCACGCCATAGTTATGCTGCCATCTGCTGGCGATTAATATCATATTATCATGGATAAATGTCATTTTTTTAAAAAGACACCCGCACCCAGCACACGTATGCTGCTGCTGACTTAGTTCACAATGTCTTCCCCGATCTCTCTTGTCCCACTTTTATAACTAACCCTGCCAAAAAACCTACATTGAAAACATTTTTGGCAGTGAGTATTTGTTTTGTGTATGATGTCTGTTGAAGTCCACGGCGCTGAAAGAGTAAAGATCCCTTTTTTACCTTCTCGATTCCCAGAGTTGGGAACGTTACTATTTGAAAGTAATCACATACAGTTACAACTTACTTTTATTACATTTGTAATTAGTAACATCATCACAGTACTCAATTTTAAAAGTAGGCCTAATGGATGGATTACAGTCCATTATTTTTAGATTACTTTTAAATGCAACTCCAATACATCAAGCCAACAATTTCATAGATTTTTTTATTCCGTATTCATGCAAAATGGAGCTCTATGAATGTGACTGCTGTGTCACATGCACATTTACGATTCACAGCAATGGCATTTGAGTGTTCAAATGCCGTTATTTCAGGCAAATGTAACTTACGTTACATATTTTAAAATGTATTTTTAAGGCACTACAGTTACTATTGTTTGTTATTATATTACTTTAATCTGATTAAATGTAATCCGATACTACCCAAACCCGCCTATTCCCCCTCTCAGACGTTCAGCGAGTTTGAGGTGGAGCAGCACCAGGAGTGCGCTTACGACCATCTGGAAGCTTTTGACGGAGACACGGACTCTGCTGCCATCTTGGGGCGACTGTGCGGCTCCAAAGTCCCTGACGAACTGCTGTCCACTGGGAGCAGCATGTACCTGCGCTTCATCTCCGACGCCTCAGTGCAGCGCAAGGGCTTCCAGGCTCTGCACTCCACAGGTACACACACACACAAGGGTCGCACAACTATCAAATTTTAACCTAAATTGCGATTTTAACCCCGCCGATTTATGAAAAATATTTTGTTTTGTTTTGTTTCAATGAATGCATAAACCAGGCTGGCCCCGTGGCGCAGCTGCTGCTCCAAGCTAGCCCTATACATAGTCTTGTTGCTGTGGCTTAGATCACAGCACACACAGCGCTGTGAGTTCACTTCCTCTCACAGTCATATACTGCATGTCCGTTCGCCCCCACTCTCATTCACCCTTCACACCAACGCTGTCAATAAAATGGGGCGGGGGCACACGGTGGCAGAGTGGTTAGAGAGCGCGTGCCCCAGGCCATAGGTCGAACAATGGCGTGGGTTCGCATACCCTCTCCAGCTTTTCTGCAATGTCTTCCCCAGCTCGTCATCCCAGTTTCCGATTTAATCCTGTCACTATCTCTCTCAATAAAAAAATGAAAAACGGTGCTCACACAAAAATAACAAAAAAAGATTAATATAAAGAAAACCATCAACATATTAAGCTATAAATTAATAACTATAATTAATATTAATTAATGAGTTCTTGTCAGAGTAAGTAACTTGATTGTTGTACATTTGTCTTTGTCTGCTAAGAAGAACCAAATTTGATTATATTCCGAGTTGACAAGATTCATCTCTGGTAGTTGTTTCTCGCTGTGAATATTTTTTGTAGAAGAAAATCAATCAATTAGTTGACTAATTATTGTGCAAGTAATTAACTCTTTTACTGTTGGGGAGATATCCAACTTATGCTCTGTATTGCCAGGCAAAATGGTACATCTCATGTTTTTCCCAATTTTCTAGAAGGCGTACAAAGTTAGGCAATGGCTCATCTTGTAGATGAGATTCTATATTACAACCACCAAAAAAGGTAAGAGTCTACCTTCTATTTCGGATATATGATGCAGCCAATTCAAGGTATATGTGCCATTTTGAGATATTGGCACTTTTGTGAAGTGTTTCACTTCACACCCAAATATTGAGACAATACACATTTTTGTTCCAAATTCTTCCCAACATCCCAAAGTGTTTTGATATTATGTTTGAATATGCTCAAAACCACCAGCAAGGTGACGCAAAAGGGTAATTTCTTACAATTTTGGACCAAAAACACACCTTATATTTGTAATGAATGTCAATGGTGCCCATCCACAGCCACAGGCAGCATCGCAAGTTCTCCAAACCTTCCCCGACATTTCTGCAATCTCTCCCACTTTTGAAACTAACCCCCGCCAATAAAATGGAAGTTTCGGCACTTATGCCGAAACAATAACAATTGTTAGTTGCAGCCAGGGCTTTGAACCAGTTCAAGGAACGAAAACGGAAACCAAGAACAGAAAAGAAGAAAAGAAATCGGAAACATTATTATTTTTTATGTTCTGGAACAGGAACACTTATTTAAAAATAATGGTAACTGGTTGATACCAGTTTTACTTCGCTCCTCAAAGCATCTTGTGACAGGCATTGTTTCAGCTGACAGGAACGAAATTAACCATTCCGGTAACAATATTTTTTTTTGTTCTAACCGGTTCGGGAACGTCAATTTATTGGTGGAATTCATAACCGGAAACCTTATAATTCCATTTCTGTTCAGAACGAACCGATTGGCAAAAAACATTGGTTCAAAGCGCTGGTTGCCGCACTACTGTGTATGAACATGCTCACATGTGTGTGTGTGTGTGTGTGTGTGTGTGTCTGTGTGTGTCTGCAATCCCCTGTGTGTGTGTGTGTGTGTGTGTGTGTGCTTGTGTAGAATGCGGCGGCCACCTCAAGGCAGACTCCCTCCAAAGGAGTGTGTACAGCCACTCCCAGTTCGGAGACACCAACTACCCAGGCCACGCTCAGTGTGAGTGGCTGCTGACAGCGTCCAAGCCTGGGGACGTGGTGGAGCTGAGCTTTGTCACCTTCGAGCTGGAAGACGAGGCCGACTGCGGTTACGACTACGTGGAAATCTATGACGGATTCGACACCAACGCACACCGTCTGGGACGTTTCTGTGGCTCTGGGGTGAGAAGACCATTTTCATACAATCATAGAGTGGACTTGTCGGAACGCTTTGACTTTTAATTCATTACTTGATAAGTTATCTCACTACTAACCCAATTATGTTGCCATGCCGGCTTATTTTGTTTGTCAGTCCCTCTTAATACCCTTTCTCCTTCCAAAAGCCAATAATAATGATAATAACGGCTGTAGTGAATGTCTGGATGGTGTTGTGAATGTATAGTGAGTGCCAAATTCGTTCAACGGTTGTTCAAATAGGTTGATGTCATGGTGGTTGGATTTGTCCCAATTTGTACAATGTAAAATATACAATTATAAGTATATGACTAAAACTATTAATACATATCTTGAAAGAAACTGCCTCGGTGGTTTCAGGGATATACCTTTAGCAGTCAGGACAACTTCATGGGTCTAGTTCTTTCTTTGATTCATCTCTCTGTGAAAGCCCTACTTACAAAGATGACTTATTAACTAGCGATTCACTGTTCACAGCCCCGAGAGGAGAGGTTCACACCCGGGGACACCGTGCTCATTCGCTTCCACACCGATGACACCATCAGCAAGAAAGGCTTTCACATCCACTACAGCAGCAGCAGCAGCCAGTTCCAGACGAGCCTACATGATGCCAGGAAGTGACCTAACGGGACACGACGCCTTTCAACCCCTGTCCGCCGTGAGGGAAGGGCAGGGGCTGGTGCCATAAACCTTGACCAGGCCTCCACTGAGGAGGACTGTGGTTAGAGCTGCGGGCAGCAGACAAAACATCTTGCCAAGACTGAACGGTGTCGTTTGGAGACACGTACTGTCCCACCATGTGCTGGCCGCGGACGGGAGATAAAAGGCGGGTTAATTTTGACACTGGAACGCTGGTACCGGACTTGACGGGTAGAAATGCTTACTTATGTACTTCTTCTGCTTCATCCGGGGTTGGGTCGCGGGGTCAGCATCTTGAGAAGGGAAGCCCTCTCCCGGCTACCTCTCCCAGTCTTATTGAGATATTCATAATATGTTGACAGTGCACATGCACTCAAGTTTACCATATATTAGGGCTGCACAATTATGGAAAAACAAACATAATCACAATTACTTACATCATAATTGAAATTATGATTATGAAACAACTGAATTTTATTTTAAAAATAATTTTAAAATCACAAAATTAAATCTTAACTGAGAATGGGGCGCACGGTGGCAGAGAGATTAGAGAGCGCGGACGCAACTTTCATTTTTCATATCGGTGGGGCCAAAATCATGTGTTCGATGAAAATTTGATTACCTGTGCAGCCCCATCATCTATCCAACATGGTTTCTTTCAAATGCGACAAGGTTATTTTCCATACATCTTTACATTGACATACTTCATCAGTAGCTATTAGCAGGTGGTTTCGATGGGTCGACCATTCCCCATTCTGCTTCTCACTTGCCCAATGTTTTTGCCACAGTTACTTAGTAATCACAGTTACTCAGTAGTAGGTAATCCAACAACTGATTATCCTTAGAGTAATCAAGATATATTACTGACTACTTCATTTTAAAAGTAACTGAAACTGAACTGAAAGTAAACTAGTTACCTTTATATCAATATTCACTTAATTGGAAGTGGATTTTAAACTTGGCTTTGCATGAATAATAATATAAAGATTCAATACAATCTTTAAATCAATGACTTGTTTTATTATAACATGTAAGGAAAATAAGAAGTTTCAAGAAACAAAGTAAGTAAAAAATAAGGGTGTTTTGGTTAATAATCTTATTACTGCTTTGGAGAAGAGGTAGTTTCAAGGTATTTCAATGGAGCGCAGGTGGAATAAGGAAGAAAAGGGAACGAATAACGAGTATTTCCAAGGCTCGCCTCCACTTTATGTGCCTACCTGACATGAATGCATGCATAGATGGTGCCGTTTCTGCTGTCATATTCTCTTCTACATGAGCCAGGCTGACTTGTAAAAAAAATGTCTCAATCAAACCGTGTTCCAGTCACAGCACAGTTGGTGGGACAAGCGGCGTGGAGGCATGGAAACCAAACCAAAGTCTCCCCCACGTCCGTGCTGATGGGCCGATTGGATCTGTACCAGCAGCTTGCCTGATTTTCCCATACCCAATGCAAACGTCTAGCGATGTGCGATGCGTGGACGATGCGTTGGTTCTGGCTCGCCAGGCTAACGTGTCTCCGGAGTTGGGAAGGATACTTTTTAAAAGTAATCCCTTCCAGTTACACATTAAAAATTATAACCCGTAACGTAGTCCCACTACCCCATTTTAAAAGTAATTAAGGGACTTTTAAATCAACCCCTATAGACGAGTTTGGGGGATCTCTGAACGTCACTTCCGGTGTCATTTACTGACTACTGGCTATTTTTTCAACACGTCTATTCGGTGGGAGCACATACCTACATTCTCTTGTGCGGATCTGTGACACACAAACACATGATTTAATAATCAGTGCAATCGTTCCATTTTCTCATTCCTTTTTGAATAACTAGAAGAAGCAACTAGCTTATTGGTCCAGAAGAACATGTGATCACTCGATGAGTAACCTTAAGTCGGATTTTGACTGTATTTCATCAATATTTATACAAAATTATGAACGGAGCGAGTGGTGTAATGTGTAACTGGTCTCAGACCAACACCTAGTGGTTGGATTTTGTACTGGTGTGCGTTTTGTGTGTTTTGTGTGCTCGGACCTCGGTCCACTACCAGACTTTATATACATACATATAGGCACCGGAAGTGACCTGCAGAAGCGCGGGACAAAATGACTCTCCCCAGTGTTTTGCAACTCGTCTATACATCAAGCCAACTATTGCACACTTCCCAATGATGTTTAATTCAGTTTTCATGTAAAGTGGAGTTCTATAAATGTGAGTCATATGTCACACCTTCCACAGTGGGTGTCGTCCCTTATGAAAGAGTCCGTTTCATGCACATTTAGAAGTTACATCCACAACCTTGTAACAAGTGTGAAGTAGATGTAATCCCCTATTCCACACAAATGTAAGTGTAATCTAGACACATTTTTGAAATGTAATGGTAAGGGACTACAGTTATTATTTTTGTAAACAGATTACTGTAATCTAATTACATGTACTCTGTTAGTACCCAACTCAGGGTGTCTCATACTGAAGGAGGGAGTGGATATACACAGAAATATATAATAACCTTCGATGAAATCCCAAATCTAGCATGTTTGGACGACCGGCCGGGGTTCTGCTCTGGCCCTGAGACAAATGAATTAATTGATTTCATTTTAGGACAGAGAGTACAGAGCCATTAAACATTGCATTGCTACATGAGACACAAGAAGATCGTTGTACATAACGGGCTTAGCAGGATTGCTGTATTTCACCTGGAATAGTAAAAATTATGAAATTGTCAGGGATATACTTTTAACCCTTAGGTACTACGAGGACTCAGAGTCCTTGTAGCAAGAGGCGCAAAATGAGGATGATGATACATCTTTGTGATATCAAAGTTCAGTGAAAACGCATATATATATATATATATATATATATATATATATATATATATATATATATATAAACACACACACACACACACACACACATATATATATATATATATATATATATATATATATATATATATATATATATATATATATATATAT
>OMKY01120748.1:7859-23133 GCA_900302395.1 Bregmaceros cantori | reverse complement strand
CTAGCTGTCCCCGAGGCTGAATGAAAATCACTAGGCGACAAACAAGCACGCTTGAGTCCGCTTCCAAACGCATTGTATTGGTTGCGATGCGTCCTTGGGAGGAGCTCATCATACGTAGTACCCTCTGGTGTAAACAGTCGCACACCTGCACAAGTATCACGCAATCTCGCATCTGACCATTCGTGGACACGACCGAAGGTTGACACTTGCATCAAATGTGCACTGTTGATACCAGGGGTTAAAACAACTGTCCCGAAACCGTCCTGAATCGTCCCCGAACCGACCCAAATTTTCTGCTTTTTTTTTTTTACATTTATTTACATTTTGAGTTGTCTTACTGATAAATTGATCGAGAAGTATGAATACATTAAAGTTGTTAAAAATCTCTCAATAAAGCTGCTTGGTTTTGCGCCAACATAAAACATTTTTTTTCTACCTTGTGGTTTTCCATGCATTAAATAATCGTACAAGACTCTTAATTGCAATGCAAATGTTTTATTAACAATCTGAGGATGTAAATACATTTACAATAAAAATGAGCGTTCATTGACTATTATAGTAAAAAAAAAAAAACGGTAGTACTACTCGGTAACGGCAATAGGGTTGAAAATTTCAGTAATCCGTTACAGTCGCAATTTACTAATTGAAAATTGTAATCCGTAACGTAATCCTGTTACCCAATTTTAAAAGTAACGTAACGGATTACTTTTGGATTACTTTCAAATAGATTCAATAAAATCAAGTCGATTTAACTCTTTTAAATGTACATAAATGCTACATACTTTTCTGTTTTCACATGTTTGAGCAAACAGAACAAATAAAAAGAAAAAATGACTCCCGAAATAATACCAGCATTCCACATGGCAGAACCGCTGCAATACACTTGCCACACAGGGCATTTAAACGCGATGGGTATCCGATCTAACGCCAACCATTCCCCTGCACTATTGCTGGAACAACAGATTTGCGCATGACAATATCGTCCTGCCGCACTTTTCTCGGGGACCACGGAGCGCGAGTCAAGCCCCCCCCTTCTGGCCCGGTTTAAAGCTGCGAGCCGCGTGAATTTGGTGGCATGGTTAGCACTCTGTGTTCGGCGGCGTCGGCCTGCTCGTCCGCTGTTCCCGCTGCTCGCAGCTTTAAACCGGGCCAGTCCACCTGGCCTCGGGAGGGGTTGTTTGTATCGCGCTCCGTGGGTGGCCTGTGGGGGGGGGGGGGGTTGTATCGCGCTCCGTGGTTAGCCTGTGTGTGTGTGGAGGGGGGGGTGTCCCGAGGCCAAAAATTGTTCGTCCCCATGTCAATTAATTGCGTCCCCGGGACGACGGGTCGCCGTTAATTTTAACCCCTGGTTGATACACACCTCAATTTAAACATGAATGAACAAAAAGTAGATAGGTGGTAGAAATGGTCCGTATCGAGAATATAAAGGAAATATTCAAGTTCACCCTCATACAGAGACCGCAAATCCCACGGCACACACACACACTCGGAAATGGAAGCAGGCTTTCTCTCCTGACGTCACAATCTCGTTACCAATAGTTAATAAACCGCAGAGGCAAGGCCTCAAGCGGGCACACTGTGGTTTATCTAAAAATTGCACGGGAAAGGCCATTCATTTTTTTGCTTGTTAATTGCACGTTAAAAGTAAAAGCTGTGTGTCTTCTCCTATCCCGGCCATTGTCTTTAAAATGAAAGTACTGCAATTTGAAGCTCGGTAGGCATACTCAAACGTTGAGCCTGCAGCTTCACTGTAAACATCTCATCTTGTTGGGGAATACTTGATGAATACAATTGTTCCATATAGACTTTAAATGGAAGTCTATATGGAAAATTACAAATGTATTACTAAAGTGCAGTTATAAATATCTATTAGCTTCCCATCCCTTAATGAACATAATGGAAACCGCAACTACGAAACCACAGTGTAATGCAATGTTAAATTTAACTATGTGCAGTATACAGCTGCAAACGATTATTGAATTAATCGGCAACTAATTTGATAATCGATTAATCGACAGCGATTAATTGTTTTCCTTGTTTGGTCCGTCCTCCGCTCAAATGTGTTCAATATAAGTTGTTGACGTTTGCAGTATCAATAGCGTTTCAGGTTAATAATCCTTCCGGTTCTGCAGGCCGCAGTAGTGAGTGCGCTACGAACCACACATATGCCATGACGTTGCGGAGATCCGTGGGTTCGCTCCCCTCACCGACCAATTTGCCACATGTCTCCTCCCCCTTCTTTAACCCATTTTCCAGCTAATTCTGAAGAAAGCGGGACAAATATTGTAAAATGAATGGGCCGCAAAATATAGATAAAGAAATGATAGTTCTGATTTCAAAGAAAAAATGAACAGATTAATCGATTAATCGCCAGTAAAAGTGACCGATTAATCGATGATCAAAATAATCATTAGTTGTAGTTCTAGTGCAGTACTACTACCAGCCCTGACTGTAATATCTTAGCATGCCTAAAATGTATGTGTATCTAAAGTATGACGTGAATACAAGAAGCATTTATTTTTCCCCACCTAAGGGTTAGCCGTGGCGAGCGGACAGGCCGCTACGGCAATTCTGGCAACCCCCGTTTTGAAGACTCGGACTACCGCGGTTACAAGCCTGATGAGGCGTGCGAGCCGTACAACATGGAGGACAGGAGGTTGAACAGACACGAGTACCCACCTGACAAGACACCAGAGGGCCCCGGGCGGGAAGATCCTTACTGGGAGTCCCGGGCTGGACGGCAGGACGATTATTATGAGCGCGGCGGCTCAGAGGCGCCCCACCCTGGACCCGAGCGCGGCCGCAGAGGTCCCAGCCCCAGGAGGTTCGCACCAGAGAAAGAGACGCGTGTTCACCAGCACAGCACAGAAGGACCACGGGACGGTCCAGGAAGCGTGGAAAGAGGATGGAGTCGCACAGATTGTGATCGAAGGCGAGGAGGTTCTGGGAGGGAGGACTACAAGGCCCCAGAGAGGCTACCCCGAGAGGTGAGAGACTTTTCTTCAAGTATTCTTTCAAAACAATCACAATGCAGAACATTACCACAACACATTATGAACTAATCACAATACAGTTTTACCTTCAGGACGAGACCAATCACAGGCTTGGGCGATCCACAGAGGAGAGGGGGAACTTGGTGAAGTCTTGCGACGAGCAAGACTTTCGTTTTCTCAGGAAAGCGAAACCTTAGAGATCGATGAACAGAACTTGGCTATTGGAATTTGGGGAGTGAACCTCCACTAATAAGGGGCTTGCAGTTTCTCACATTATAAAAAGAGAGAGCCAGAGAATTAGTGACTGCGAATGTATAACTATATTATCTCATTATTTTACCTAACATTGGTCTAGAACTCTAAAGGAAAACCCTAAACCGACCTATATCCGTGTGTCACTTTTGGGTCAGCTGGTTGTGGCAGTCTTAAGAGCTAATTGTGTATCTGACTGTCCGACCATGAAACTGTCTTATAGTACCCAGAGGAGGATCGTCACGCTAGAGCTGTGGAGGAATATGAGCAGCGAGACCATGACTACCGAGGGGACTGCGAAGGCCATCGTCCCAGCCCCATCATCATGCTCCGCAGTCTTCCCCCAAGCAGCAGCGCCAGTGAGGTCGGTCCACACCCAGAGCACATGATGAATTGAAATGTTCATTGAGAATCATGAGTATGGATGCACCGATACAGTTACCGGCCCCGATACTCACTTATGTACTTGTTTTCGTAATCGTCAAACAGTTGGCGATACCATGAACCGATACCGGTTAAGAACTTTTTTTTTCCTGTTCTCTATATATCTTAACGTATCCATTGTATCGGAGACGATTTCCGGTTGTGCATCCATCCAACTTTCACTGTCAGTCATCAAACCCCATGCAGCTGGGGCTCCATCTTGTGGACAGAGGAGGAAGCGAACGTAATCGTGTTAACCGTTTTACAGTTGCACTAAAGTTTAAAAGTCAACCAAACATCTTTTGTATAAACTATATTTAAACTCAATATTGCACAATATAAGGAACTTTAAGAACAAACTAAATTTTTGTCTTCCGAACCTGTTCAGGACCGATATTTTGGTGGCAGAACGGATCTGAGAACGAAAATGTTGAACAAAGTTTAGTTGAGTCTACTCAAGAAAAACGGTGGATGTTGAATCAAACCATGGCAGTAATTGTTACTAACCTTGAGGTTTGGTCTTTTTAGATCCGAACACACCTTCTGGAGCAGAGGGTCCGTTTCAAGGACATAAGACTCATGACCGACAGGGCTTCAGGTGAGCAGCAGTTAGCCACCATCGCCCCTGGTCCACCCACTCCACAGCCATTGTAACACGAGGCACATCACTTTTGTCACACCAACACGATGAAGTGATTAGTGGACATGTAGACGAGAGAACCACACTACAGCATCTGACAGGGTTCCAGAAGGGAATATGTGTGAAGTCCAGTGACTACTACTGTTAGTTATTGAAGCTGACGTCATGCTACTAAAAAGGGGCAAAAAACGCTCAGTTTTTGTTACAGGCATTGTTCTTTTTTTGTATGTCTCCAGTGCTAATGGTAATAATAATAAGTCTTTACTTTTGTGACTCCCGTCCGCATATGCACCTGTAATTTCAATGACACAAAGCAGCTATAAGTATTACCTTTTTTCTGTGTTGCTATTCACACATGTTTCATGATTCACTAATAAAGGACAAAATGTAAGAGCTGGAAAATAAGGAACACCTTTTCAAAAGTAAAATATTCTCCAGCAGATCCGGCAGAAAAATTGTGTGATCCATTGAAACCAAACGTACAGATTAAAGAACATCACATACTGTAGCACCTAAGTAGGTGGGAGGGGACCTCATGGTTGGGCAATAGTTCTTGTCTCTTTGTTTGATGATTTAACAAGTGTGTCTATGCAGGAACTCAATGGACAGTGTACAACACATAACATAAAATATCTCCTTATACCAACATGGCTCCATCCACGGCCCCACTGACCAAGACCAAACCCATGTCTAGGTTTCCCAGCTTGGCCCCTGCTGTTTTATTGTGTTTATCTGCACATACTGGCTTCCAGTACCAGGTGGTGGTATGCTGGCAAATTCTATAACTTGAAGTCCCAAGTTTCCCATAGTCCAGAGATGGGACCAAGTCCCTCATGCAAGTCTCAAGTTTTTTGGGCAAGGCTAGTCCCAAGTCATCTCACACTTACTCTGACGTACTTAGTAGTATTGTTGAATTCCAATGCTTGCTTTTTACTTTAATTAAATGCAGCTGAAATTACACCACACCAATGATGACTTGTCTTGGGAGTTGACTTGGGACTTGCTTGACCTGTTACAAGACTTAACTTGGCCCAAGAAAACTAGAGACTTGAACGACTTGGTCCCATCTCTGTCCCATATACTCGGATGCCTTCATAGTCAATTACATAAGGATTGGGCTCTGTAGCAATTAATCCTGTTATTGCACATAGTGTCGACGATAACTTATGACTCCATGCTAGCCAACGTTCTCGCTACATTGACAAGTCTAGCGCCTCAATTTTCAATGAGGTGTTGGCTAAGATGTCTTCACATGTCTGAGTTTTTTGTTTCGTGATAGACCACATACACAGATTGTATCACTAAGAAATACATATCGCATATCTATGTGTACGTTCATCACTAAGTGAATGCTGATTTAAAGTGATTGAGATAAAGTAAGTGCATGGAGGGACAGGTACGCTGGCAAGCCAGAACCAACGAATTGTCATCGCTTGCAACGGGACTGTACAGTGGTTCTGGACCAACCAGGCAGACGAATCCGATTGTTGCCCATGTTCGGGCGATCCGATCAGCGCCCCATTACGGAGGGCCTTGTTCGAATCGAGACATGGGCCTCCGTGCCACTTGTCACACGTACACGTGCTGCGCTGTGATTTGATAACTTTGTTTGATTGACACTTTTTTTTGGAGCCTGCTTATTCCAGACCAAATGATCTATCTCTAGTTAATTTGTTCTGGTTTGCCAGGCTAGGGGGCAGGCGTTACAAACGGGTGTGTGTGTGTGAACTAGGTTATAGCACATGGTGAGTTAGGTTGAAGGCATTCTTTAGCACTGAGCAGACTGGGCCGCAGTTACAGTTCTATTCTTTCCAATGCAGGGTATCTCTCTCTCCTTCTCTCTCTGTGTCCCTCTCTGTTTCTCGTTTCCTCACCTTTCTCTGTCTCTATCCCTCACCTAAATCTCTCTCTCTCTCAGCCTCACCCTTCCCCTCTCTCTCTCTCTCTCCTTTCACCCCCTCTATCTCCTCTCACCGATCTCTCTCTCTCTCTCTCTGTCACGCTCCCTCTCTCTTCTCCCTCTCTCTCTTCCTCACCTTTCTTCTCCTTCTCTCTCCTCAACTTCTCTCTCTCTCTCTCTCTCTCTCTCTGTCTCTCTCCTTCTCCTTCAGCTCACTCTCCCTCTCTCCTCTTGTATGCTCTGTATCCCACTGTCATTCCTTCTTCAGACTGTCACACAACCACCTTAAGCCTTTCTCTGACCTCTCTCTCTCTCTCTCCTCTTCTTTGTCCACTCACTGTCTTCATCTTTCTTTCTCTCAAACCTTTCACCCTCTAATCTACTTTCGTCCTTTTTCTCACACTGTTCTAACCAACCTCTCACCCCCAATGGCAGAACTCTCTCTTCCTCTCTTTACCTGCCTACAGCCCTTTCCAAAAATCCCAAAACAAACAATAAACCATGATTTTAAAAAAAACATTAAATATAAACAAAAACCACAGACCATAGTTCATCATTGTATTAACACGTTAATATTGAAATTTGAAAAAGTTTCAACCGCCATGACCAAATTATCCAGAAATACAACTATGACTATGAATGAATGCTCTCTTCCAAATGTTGTCCATTTCAACGCGTGTCATTGCTTCAATAATAGTCAATGATCAATAATTCAATGGTTTTGTTGTGCTTGAACACATCAAATACATGTGGCTCCCAATTTCTTTACCAGCGCCGCACCCACCCTCTCCTACTATATGCAAACATTAAGACGGTTTGTGGATGAAATGGCACAGCATTATATTCAACATATTGCAGTCTCTCATTTGGACACTTTTATTACCTGCGCTGGGGCGTAGCCGCGAAGCAGGTTATGTTTTTAGCCACGTTGGTTTGTCCCCTCGATAACTGAAAAAGGATCTGGATGAAATTGAGTTGTTGGAAATGACAAAAGAAAGAATTTTGGTGCATTTCTGTAGCATACATGTAACATAATCATACTTGATCACCAACTTACCGATAGATCACTGTTTGGTCACGTGACTAGACTTCCTGGTCCAGGGGCCGCTGGGAAATGTAGTTGGCATTTTTGCCGGTGGCGTCAATCGCGCTACTCTACGAACACTTGCATTGATAATGGGTTGCCACACATACTGCTACGGTGCCACCACTAAAAGTACTTTTTTTTGTTTGGTTTGCAATCTCTGAGTGCTTCTAGTTTTAATAATTTTTATTTAATTATTTTCAGAATCCCCAATAAATTATCAGTCTATAAAGTAAAGGTAGTTGCTGCAGAAATTAATTTTAATCGAAACCGGGAACATTTTCCTTCTGTTTTTTCTTTCTCTTCTTCCACAACTTTGACTCCTCTCTCTGTCTCTCCCTCACCCTCTCTCTGTCTTGTTCTCTCTATGGACATGTAGTCAACTAACCCTCACTTGCGTTGTTATGTTGCTGTTGGGTTGCCGTGGCGACTGGGTGCCGAGCAGGTCAGAGCCGAGGATTCGCCTTCGTCGAGTTTAATGACATACAGGAGGCCAGCGACTGGATGGAGGCCAACAAGGTCACTCTCTGCACACACACACACCTGTACACACCTGCACACCCCACTTTCCCATCCGAGCCCACAGCGCCCCCGTCCAAACCTCGGGCCAATACGGAACTCAAGGAATACCATGAAACGGTATTCGACTGTCGTCGATCCGTTGTATGTAACGACGCCGACGGGGTACGGCGCTGTAATGACGGTACGCGCAGCCGGGGGGGAGGTCGGCAGCGCATCGAAGCACACTCGTCATGCAGCGCATAGCACCCATGTGTTTGGTACCCAGGCCCCAGGCTGAAAAAAAGGCTCTCTTGTGTTGTACGTACTCTGAGGGAGTAGTTGCCACACATGCTTTTAGTATGATTTCAGTGGTTGATTGGACCTGCTAGAACTAAAGCTGAGCGTACACTGTACGATTTTCGGCCTGTTTTGCCACGATTTTCCAGTCGTACGACTGTTCTGAGATCGGGCCGAATTTTAGGGCGCATCGGTCCACGAGAAGCGATAAACGATCGATCGGGAGATTATCAAACATGTTTGAAATTCAGTCGGCTCCGGACGGCCGGGACCGATTTACCTGTCCCACTATGCACGCGCGGACACAGACACGGAAGGGAGAAGAAGACAACAGAACAGTAGCCATGGCAATACGAAACTGGATGCCGGAGTTTTCTTTTCATATTCATGCAATGTCATAAGACACATGAATGACACATTGAGTCACGTCCGTACAACAGCCTGATCGTGTCTGACGTGTCATTTAGTGTCAGCATTCAGATCGCACCCGACCATCGGACCGTATGTGATGGTGAGTCGTGAGCTGCAAACTTTTAACCCCTGCGATTCACTCGCACAGTGTGAGCAGCAGCTTTTTTGCGCAATTGAAACAATCGCACAGTGTCCTCCCAGCTTAAGTGAGGGCAAATTCAGCCACACCCAAATATAAAGAATTAACATCTTGTGAAAGTTTGAAATGTTCAGGGCCAAATACTTGTTTAAATCAATGTACAGAGATTGTTGCATCTTGCCTGCTCGCCTACATTTAGAGTAAGGGGCTTTGTTAAAAAAACATTTTCAGGCACAAATTCCACAACAGGAGGAGTGTTGTCAACTGGTAACGATGATGTGTCCATAGCTTCGAAGTACAATCAGTAGATGCACTGGTTGTGCTTAGTGCGAGTCCAGCCGAAGCACACTGCAGACTAGGAGATTATTATTAGTATGTTGGTACAGCTCTCTATCAACATGAGATGGTGACACTGTCTCGCTGTGGGACTTGGGATGAGAGTGACCACCACAGAGTCTGATAGTGGAGGAAGAGCCGGGACTACTCGTTATGTTAGCAGGGCAGTGCCGCACATGCCCTCCATCCCTCCCTCCCCCGCCCCCCCCGATGCTGAAGGTTGCAAATCTATCGTGCTCTCTCTCTCTCCCCTCTCTCGCTCTCGCTCTCCTCCTCTCCCTCTCCACCTGTTGAGAAGATGGTCATTTTGTGTTGTTTTTTTCTCTCTGTCTCTCTGCAGAGGGTCATAGCCTTCCAAGGGCACCGCATCACCATGCACTACAGCGAGCCTAAACCACGCGCCAATGAAGACTGGCTCTGCAACAAGGTGGGTGTGGCCTAAAATTACATTTAACCATATTCTCCGGACTTGATATAGTAACACCTTTAACCAGCGCCTGGGCGGAGCCCGCGGAGCAGCTTGGCAGAATCACAGAATGAACGGCATTCATAAATTCAGTTTTTCCGCCTGCTGTTTATCCTCGGTGCCAAGCCATGTCTATAATTTTACGGACAAATCCATTGCCGTCTCTCGTGTTGTGCTTGCAGTGCGGTGTTCATAACTTCAAGAGGAGAGAGAGGTGCTTCAAATGCAACTTGCCTAAGTCTGGTAAGTTGACTATTTTTCACTAACGTTACTTACGTAACTGGAGGATAAAAAAAATCGAGTGGCGCATTGATCTGAACAGCTTTCAGTAGGGGTGCAACGATTAATCGATTATAAAATGAATCGACAACAAATCTAATAATCGATAATCTAATAATCAAATTGACAACATTGTTCTTGTCAGCAGTTTTGTGCTGATGTTTCCTCCATTTATCCACACAAATTTGATGTTAATTCATAATTTCCCAAAATATGAAACATTAAATGTACATAAATTATAAAGAATATGAAGAAAACCATGACAATATTACATGTAACGAGTTTGTCTCAGAGGAAGTAACTTCATCTTTATAGGTTTTTGTTGGTTAAGACAAAAGGACTAGATTTCACGTTGAGAAAATTAATTTCTCGTAATTGTTGCTTAAAAATGATCAAACTGATTAGTCGATTAATCATTTCAATCATCTGCAACTAATTGACTATTAAAATAATCGTTAGTTGCAGGTTGCAGACCTAGCTTTCACTGTGTCATGCATTCCGGGCCTGCTGTTGTGTTTCTTCCCAGAGGCAGAATTGAAGCTCCCCCTAGTGCCCAAAGATGGTTCCCCACAAGGTCTGCTGCCTCTACCAACACTGTACCGGCCCAGTAGCCCACACCCGCCGCAGGCTGACGGGGCCAATGACAGTGAGTGTCTGAAGTAGCAGACAGTTAATAAAGTAGCATATTTTTCAGACTAACCTGCCGTGTTCCCCTCATTTCTCAGGCATGCAGGTTGCAGACCAGGTATTATTCATGTAATTACCCGCCCCGGGGCGGAGCACAGGTTGTGTTTTCACCCGCATTGTTGGAAATGACGAAAGAAGTGATTAAATTTTGGTGCATTTCTGTAGCATATAAGTAACACTGCTCTGCTCTGCTATAAAAATAAAGTTTGATGTAATATTGGTTAACGATCCCCGTTCTCCGTAGTGACTTCACGCGTGTCTCCCGCAGCTGCACCCGAGACGTGTTTAGTCTCCCAAACGGCCGATGCCATTTTTGACCGGCGGTGCCGTTTCCGATCGTGTTCGGGATGTTTCAGAATTTAAACATGGTGGACGCGCTGCCGACAGCAACTCAAGGTTGTCTGCTCCCTACCTTTGTATCAGCGTGTATAGTGCAGCGGTAACACACTTCACTTTAAGAACATCATCCCAACTTCGAATCCCATCACGAGCACGTATTTGCGTTTTTTTTTTTTTCATCCATTCCGAACATTGGGCATGTCTCTGTTTAACGTTTTCGTTCTCGGAACCGTTCCGCCACCAAAATATCGGCCCTGAACCGGTTCGGAACACAAACATTTTGTTCGTTCTTAAAGTTCCTTATATTGTGCAATATTTAGTTTAAATATAGTTTATACAAACTATGTTTGTATAAACTATGTGTGTTTGTAATTCTTTTAAGAAGAATACTGTGCTGTGTTGCAGCCCTGATGTTGAGAAACCTCGGTCCCCACACCTCGACAGAGATGATCGTGGCAGCTCTCGCGCCCCTGGCCAGCCTGTCTCCGTCAAACATCCGGCTCATTAAGGACAAGCACACGTGCCTGAACCGCGGCTTCGCCTTCGTGCAGCTCTCCACCATTGTAGTGAGTCTTTGAGAGTGTTTCTACAGCTCTCCACCATTGTAGTGAGTCTTTGAGAGTGTTTCTACAGCTCTCCACCATCGTAGTGAGTCTTTGAGAGTGTTTCTACAGCTCTCCACCATCGTAGTGAGTCTTTGAGAGTGTTTCTACAGCTCTCCACCATCGTAGTGAGTCTTTGAGAGTGTTTCTACAGCTCTCCACCATCGTAGTGAGTCTTTGAGAGTGTTTCTACAGCTCTCCACCATCGTAGTGAGTCTTTGAGAGTGTTTCTACAGCTCTCCACCATCGTAGTGAGTCTTTGAGAGTGTTTCTACAGCTCTCCACCATCGTAGTGAGTCTTTGAGTGTTTCTACAGTCGTCATCGACATAGAGAAAGCGTTGCGTTTTAGAAATGCAAGGTTTTCTTCTTTTCATTTAGGCAAGGTACATCAAACGCTTGTCATTTACGGTGATGTCAGCGGAAATGTTGTTTAGAAACTTTTTTTTAAATGTAATTTAGTTGCGTTGATTGACTTTCAGTTGTTGGCATTTCTTGTCAACTTGTCCTTGCGACCACGTTTGCTGAAATAATAATTTTGCACGCCCAACTCCAAGTTTCTAAAAAAAACATTTTGAAGATGAAGAAAAAAGTATGTACTAGTTAATGTACTCAATTTGTCCCAGAAAGATCCTTGGATCATAAACATCGGTTCACAGGTCGTGGCACAAGCATGGTTGTTTGGCTCTGTATGTATGGAATTTATCCTCATGGCTTTTATATATCTTTATCTCAAAATCCATCACCGATACAGTCCTATCTGGTATGGTCTCAAATCGGTTAATGAACATGGCAAAGTAAAACTGGGGGGAAATCGGAGAACACAAGGTGTTGATGCCACAGAACGTAGACACTGAGGATGTGCCTCACGGTGCTTTTCCATTGGAGTTCGGTGACGCGTGTCGCGGGAGGTGAAAATCTCCAAAATAACACCATGTAAGTGGATGAGAGGAGACGCAGCATTGATACGCGCCACAAGAATTTGCGTCCAGCGGCCAGTTGACGCGGCGGCCAGGCCAATGTCATTCGATGCACTTTTGCGGGCAACGAGCGAGGTGAAGACGCAGGAGTTGAAACAAGTGCCGCACGGGGCAGTTGTAACACTTCACACACACACACACACACTTCAGCACACCGTGGGTGGGAGCAGGCGGCTGTGTGTACTCGAAGCTTGCAGTGGGAGCCAGCCGAGTCACCGTAGCGCAGCCGACTATATGGGCGCAGCTCCCCTGCGGGAGGCCTGGTGCCCTCTCAGTTTGTGAAGAGCAGACGAGCCGCTTGTCACGAGCGTCAACTCGTGTTGAAACAGTATTCACCCGTGACAAGCGTTACTGAACTCCAATGGAAAAGCACCGTCAGTCGTATGCTATGATCCAACCCCTAAAAGAGCTTTGTGTGTGGCATGATGTACAATGCTTGAGGTGACGACTAAACTCCTTGTCCTCGTAGGAAGCGTCTCAGCTGCTTCAGATGGTCCAGTCTCTGCAGCCTCCTCTGGTCATCGATGGCAAGGCTGTGAGCATGGAGTACGCCAAGAGTTTCAAGAGGTACGTTTAGAGGAGTAGTGTGATATTATAAAGTAATTGGATAAAGCATACAAGCATCTCCTCACATATCCACTGTATCTATGAATGTATTGAATCATAAGTAAATTTTTTCTTACTAACTGTAATCTGCGTCGGGGCTGTGCCACAAAGCAGGTTATGTTTTTGGTCGTTTTGGTTTGTCCCCAGCATAATTGAAAAAGTTGTGCACGGATTTGGATGGAATTTTGTAGAGTTGTTGGTAATGACCAAGCGCAGCGGTAACATACTTCACTTTAATGACAACATCCCGAGTTCGAATCCGATAGCAAGCACTTCTTTGCGTCTTTGTTTTCAACCTGCAAATTGCACTTTTTTTTGTTTCTTTTTTTAAAATTTTAGATTAGGTTTAGGTGCAGGTTTGCAATCTCTGAGTGCTTCTAGTTCAAAGAAAAGCTGCATCTGTAATTCTCTGCAATGTTTGCAGGGAGGTGATGGGTTTCGTAGGCACAACCACAGTGGCCAGTACAGCTATAGCAGCGGCTCAGTGGGCGGTGGCTCAGGTAAAATTTGCTCTTTTCTTTTTTTTCTTGTCTTCTGCCTTGTCTCATGTTTCAACATCTCTTGGTGGTTGACAGATCAGGTTCAGACCATTCATAGATGTTATCTCACCACAGCTAACATAACTCAGCCCATGTGACAATACTTGGTGTGTCTGAAATCACTCCCTATTTCCTATATAGTGCACTATAAGGGGAGCACACCATTTTGAAATCTCCGCCATTGCTGTTGAGTGCACTCTGTAGGGAGTAGGGGATAGGGAACGATTTCGGGCACAGCCAGTGATGATCAGAACCTAATCAGATCGTTTTGTCAGTGTTGGCAGTGAGTTGGTGTTAATTATTTGTGTCTATTACTTTCTAAAATGCATGGTTGCTTTTAGCATTCTCTTCCCGTTAATTTCAGGCATCTCAGAACGGGGACCCGGTTGTAGAGGATGCAGTCTACCAGCAGGGGGCAGCAGTACCATACAAACAAGACATGCACGACGATAACGGCCTGATCGCCCACCCCGCAGGTTGGCCTCACTCTGTTCAATCTAGCAAATAACGATTACCTGCGCCGGGGCTGTGTCCGCGAAGCTGGTCATGTTGTTGGTAGCGTGGGTTTGTCTGTCCCCAGGATAACTGAAAAGGTTGTGCACGGATCTGGATGAATTTTTGTACAGTTGTTGGAAATGATACACAGACGAAATGATTACTACTACTACTAGAGTACTTGCATTGATAATGGGTTGCCACACATACTGCTAGCACTTAAAGTACTTTTTTTGTACCACTACGATGCAGCTTTGCAATCTGAGTGCTTCTAGTTTTAATAGTCGATTAGTTGCCAGTTATTGAAAAGATTAGTCAACTAATCGTTGAATGTTCTTTTCTTGAAAAATAAAAATTACAAAAATATTCACAGGGAGCAAATGTTACAAGACAGAATGCCAAACAATGAATCTTGTCAACTTCTACATAAATAGATACTGAAATTTGGTTCTTCTTAACCAACACATTTTTTTTTTCATGTTCATCCAATTTCCATTTAATATTTAGCATTTTCTTAATATGACTTCATACCAAATTTGTGTAAAGCATTAGGAGGGTAATGCAATTCCCTGATGGATTATCGTTTATTAAAATACTTGTCGATAAATTTAATAATCGATTAGTGGACGTTTAGTCGATTAATCGTTACACTCCTAATCTATATGCACTCTGTGTCCATATCTACAGTATTTCTACATTAATGTACAATGTACTCTGTGCATGTATGTTATGCTTGGTGTTACATGACGTTTTTACACATGGATTAGATGTTAATGATGACCTTTCAATAACAAGAAGACGTTTTTCTGTATTGTACTGATCAACGTTGAAGGCGTTAACTCAGCCCAAACCTTAAATACTTGAACCGGTTCAAGGAACGAAAACTGGGAACTTTTGGTATTTTCCCAGAAACAGAAACGAAACCGGAAACGTTATTATTTTTTATGTTCTGGAACAGGAACACTGTGGACACCGGTTGTCCGGTGTCCGCTGCTCCGGCAGTCTCTACCACCATGGCGCTTCCCTTGAAACACCGCTTGGCACAACTTGTGCCAAGTTGACAGGAACTAAATGAACCATTCCGGGAACAATATTTTTTCGTCTTTACTGCTTTGTAGGGGTGCAACGGATCACGTTGATCCGAATTTCGGATCGGAACAGGGGGCACGGTTCGGATCATGCCTGATCCGCGGACTAGGCGCGTGTGTGTGCGTGCACGGCGCACACCGCTTCGCTGCGCTCCAGTTTAAAACACGACGATACAGCCCCGTGTAGCAGAAACGCGAGTGTATGTGTGTATGTGTGTG
>OMKY01120726.1:0-13865 GCA_900302395.1 Bregmaceros cantori | reverse complement strand
GCACAAGTTGTGCCAGGCGGCGTGTCAATTTAAGTCGCCGCTCGACCTGCATGTCTACCCCCCATCTTCACCTGTTTCCACTAACCCTAATAAATAAAGCTTGGGGAAAAAAACAGCCTGAATGGGCTGGAAAAAAAACATTTAAAAAAAAAACAGATACAGTTACATCACCAGGCTCCACACGCAACAGTTTTATTAGGCTGTTCAAAGTTGAATGAAGCCTGGGTGTGTGCATTCACTATGGTGACCAGCAGTTCATTCTTAGTGTACCTTAGCAATACCCCAACTAAAATAAAAATAAAAATAAAAATAAAAAAAAAAAAATAAAAAAATAAAAAAAAAAAAATCGCTGCATTTGATGAAACTTCGGTCATGTAACAACTTGCATAAAAACAGGACAAATTTGGAAGTGATTAGTTGCTTCAATCTTCACCCCAGTTTGGGTGTGAAGATTGTCTGTGCACACTGCACACTGCAGTGAGTACACAGAGCAGGTATGTATCAACTCAGCTAAGATCTTTCAGTATGACATTTTCGGTGGCGGCTCCTTTGAGAGGATCAGCAGAGCCACTCCCAAGTCTTGCTCCAGCCTTACAACAAGAGAAACACTAAGTGACTAGCACACTCACATGTTTAACCAGTAAACTTTCACTGGCATACTCTTGTTCTGTGTCAGTCTGGCCGTTGGAACTGGGCGTGGCGGCCGGGGGCATGGCCAGGATCATGGCCGTGCAGATCTCCACTTGTATGTGAAGGAAGTTGTTCCAGATGTATTCGAAGAACATGTCCTGTGGAACAGACATGAAGAAGCATTGTCTACCAGGATAGAAGCGCCTCACGGTGGAGATTCCCCAGTTGGGGGAAATCCTGCGCGCCTCAAGCCCTCAGTTCATCCGCGGCAGTGAACAGGCATGGTTGTGTGTGTGTGTGTATGT
This sequence comes from Bregmaceros cantori, assembly GCA_900302395.1. Classification (NCBI taxonomy): domain Eukaryota; kingdom Metazoa; phylum Chordata; class Actinopteri; order Gadiformes; family Bregmacerotidae; genus Bregmaceros; species Bregmaceros cantori. The sequence continues at coordinate 12,930 of OMKY01120726.1, read as the reverse complement.
GTGTGTGTGTGTGCGCGCGTCAGTGCGTGTGTGTGTGTCTACAAAATGCATTTCTGCGAATGCGAAAATGCCTTAACCACCATCCAACGGGTGCTTTTTCCACAGATAAAAATTACTTCGAATACACAACCATTCTCTCTCTCTCTATCCAACTCTCTCTCCCCCTGACACGACTGAATTTGCAGCATCCACAATGTGCAGACCCTCGCACGTTAGCCGTGTGTGTCTCCCTATACTTGTATACGCGTCTTTTTTTTTTCTCCGCTTCTCTCTCGCGCGAGTGGCGTGTACATTTAAATAGGAATTGGCGCCACCCACACGGCAGGGGGTGGGGGTCTAAACCCTTCCGGAGACCCGTACATAGTGCCGTCTCCCCTTGTAAACGAAACATTAGAGTTCTCCGTGGAGAAGTGGCTTTTGTGTTCTCTATAAAGCACTTTCTGTTGCTCTGGACGAAAGATGCTATATAAAAAAAAGAGAGAGAGTTGAGGTGTGTACTTACTAGAATGACTCCCAGTGTGTCGAGGCTGATCAGTTCTGCGTTGATGTGGTGCGTGTTGCTCTGCAGCAGGCTGGCCACCAAGCGCACCACGTTCAGTCTAGTGTTGCCCACGGGTGGGTCCAAAACCCCCCACGTGGTCTTTGTCTGGTTTTTCTGTTGACAAACACATTAAGAAAAAATACATGAATACAAGTTAGAGAAGTCACATTCAATAGCATCAACACTTTTCACATTCTAAAACCAAATCTGTTAAAGGTACAGACCCTGTCCTGTTTTGAATAAACTCGTTTGCCCGATGACGTGTCGTCGCGTCATACCAACGCTGTTTTAACCACTCATTTTCAGTGATTTTAAAAAATATTTAACTGGACATTTTACCGTGTTTATTTCTTTCATAAGCAAGTTCACAAGTTCGTTTTTACCGGAAAAAAAAATGGCCTCTCGCCGATCGTCACTTCCTGGGGCTGGAGCTGTGATGTCCCATTCACCGGCTGGTTCGAGAGAAATGGCCGAATTTAACACTTGGTTGGTGAGGAAAATGTTTTCACCGCTTACAAACATACCGACAAACACGCCGAGCGTCCCCGTCGAGAGCCTGCTCAATTGAACAGCCGGGGAATATGCACCACGGAGCTTTTTCACGTGAAGTAGTGACGTAAGTTTTACACTTTGATTTTTTTTAAAAATTGAAAATGCGGGATTTTCTTGACAAATTAAACAAAACATGCAATCCGAAAATATATATCTTGGAAGGATTGGGTCATTTGTATCTTTTACATTTCATAGGACACACAACCATATGCATACTGATTTTTTTTTAAATATAAAATTTTAGAAGAATGTTTAATTAGGTTAAAAAAAACGTGAAAATGCTGAAAAACCAAGATATTCTCTCTCTCTCGTTTCTGTCTTCCCTACTTAAATGTAGACTGAACTAGGATGACTCATTAAAAAAAAGTTCAAACATTAAAAAAGTACAGCGGATTTCATAAAATTCACATGGGGTCTTTCTTTTTCATGTTAAATCACCTAAAAGATAGCCTGTTCCAGGCCTGGTCATTAGAGGGTTAAAATATTTTTTAAAATATAACATTTTTCCTGTGTGTGTGAGAGCAGGCACCCCTGAGACTTTACTGTATTGCTTTATATCCTGGTTTATCTATCGTTTCATTATAGGGTATTGTGTGTATTGTGTCTGGACCCTAATGCCATGTATATTGCTTGCAATTGCAACATGGCCATATAAAGCTGATTCTGATCCATTCATGCCAAGTCAACCATGAAGGACTTGAAAGTAAAGTAATGGATTACTTTCAGTTTCAAAATACTGGGTCGTTACCTTGGGAGGCTCGAGCAGTAGTTGGTGAAAGTCCTTTAGTCGTGGCCGGACTGCTTCCAGGATACTGTAGTTGACTGAGAACAACGAGTTGTTCATTCCCTGAGGACCGTCCATGTGCCCCTCAAAACTACACACACATCCAAAACCTTGGGTTAACGCCCGCGTTTCCATTCACATGAGGTTCATCAAGTTCAATTCTGATGAAGACAGAAAGGGTTCACTTCCCCTCCCTATTTACCCGATCTGGGGTCCGGGACCCTTCCGTGGAGACACGGACATCGTGCCGTGTCCCCTTGTAAGCGAAACATTTTGTTTATTAGAGTTCTCCGTGGAGTCACGGCTTATGTGTCTGTGGGTGAGTGTGTGCCAGTTTGCTTGCGTTGGGAGGCTGTGGGTAATGTTGTACTGTTCATTGTTTTCTGTGAAGGACTATGTGTTGCTCTGCATGAAAAGTGCTATATAATATTTCTCTTGGGAAAGCCGAATTTAAATTGCGATTTCAGCGATGAAAAAAAAAATCATTTGAACCAGATTGTGAAGAAAAAACAACCAAGAAAAGGTGGGGGTTAACAAAATAAATATAATACTGATAATCTGATTTCCGCTTCTTTCACAGCTCATTTTCTGTACTCAATGAGTCAACATTGTCCATCTCGGTCATCATCATTACAGTCATTGACACTCACGCAGGCCGCCGCGTCTCAAACAGTGTGAGCAGGATCTGAATGACGCTGACGATGGCCGACTCGTTCTTCTCTTTGTCAAAGATGTTGGACAACAGCTGCTCCACAGTCTCTTGCCTAACAAGGGAGACAAGAATTACCAACACTGTCAGAAAGGGGGACGTCACGGGAACATCCTAGTCAGGTTCAAGGAACGAAAACGAAAACCCAAAACGAACTGAATTTTGCTGAATTTTATGAGGAGCAGAAACTGAAACGAAAAAAGGTTTCTTCAAATGTTCCGGAACAGAAACTGAAAATGAAATCCACAAAACCGGTTCTTTCTGTTCTCTATATATTTTAACATCTATATCATCTCCGGTTGTGCATCCATCCAACTTTCACTGTTAGTCATCAAGCTGCATGCATCTTGTGGACAGAAGAAGCGAACATAATGACGTTTTAAACCCGGTTTCACGTTAATACAGTTGCACTGAGTTTGAAAGTCCACCAAATATATTTTCTATAAACTATATATAAACTTAACATTGCATAATATAAGGAACTTTAAGGACGAACGAAATATTTGCGTTCCGAACCGGTTCAGGACCGTGGCGGAGCGGTTCCGGGAACGAAAACGTTAAACATAGGCCTGCCTGAACCGTTTGGAACGGAATAATTTTGTTTTCAAGCCATGGTCAGGACAATTCAGTAATGAATATTGGGTTTAATTGAGATATTCCAATTTCCAATTACTTTCAATTTATTTTTATCCAGGTGCGTTTTCATTAAAATAAATAAAATGGATGGATTGTGTTTTAACATATTTTACATTTTTCAACACAATCATTTTTCAAAAAGGCAATCTTATTTAGCTTGATAGTTCATTTACAATTCCACATAGTACGCTACAACTCCGGCATCATTGGAGCTGCCTAATCAATGTTCCTGAACATCCCGATTAGTCAAAGCCCCTACGATTAATTCACAACATTTTTAATTGCTATTTAACAATAATACCGTACAGGCAGAGATGGGCAGTAACGCATTACATTTACTCAGTTACAATTTTTTTGTGTACTTTTTTACTTTTGGAGTACATTTTTCACAATTTACTTTCTACTTTTACTCAAGTACATTTGAGGTGAAAAAAACTACTTTTTACTGAGATGTCAGTAAAAAGTACTCGGTACATTAACTCTGCCTTCATTTACAGTTCATTTACACAGGTAACAATCCTTTTCTTGGTTACTCTGCCCACCACTGAATCCTGTAAAAAGGATTCAGACAGGTCTGGTGAATGTGAATGTGTTTACATTTTTCCCATAACACTTTCAAACAAGAACACAAAGTATCAGTGAGTTTACGGAATAGTTTTCAACTTGTTCCAATTGTTTACAAGTTGAGATAGCTTCTCAGCCTCCCGGCTATGCCCAGGACACGAAGTGTCATTCAGAACGAACCGAGGGTTGGGTGACCGAAACAATCACACATATTTCCAAATCACATTAATAATGAGCCGATTCCTTAACTGCGTGAACTACAGTATTGATCATTTTAATTAAAGCCCATTGACAAGGCAGACGGGTGGATATTGAAATGACTTGAAACATTGAAATACGTTGAACTGATCCAAAGTTGTGAGCAGTAAAACTGCCATCATTCTGCCACCGTTGCAGAAAAACCTCTTCCTTTAAATCCCTCACACACTCGGCTGCTCAACTTCTGTATTTATTTTCTATTCATCCAACAAAGTTAACTCAGTTGTTATATTAATGTCTTTTTTCCCCAGAGCACAGGGTGTTGGGGGGGCGGAGGACACGAGGCGCGCCACCAGAGGTGAGGGTGGAGTGGTTGCGTCCAACACGATCATACTGTACACCGCACTATTTTGGCCGTGACTCATCGTATATTGAGATGTCAATATCGCCCCCACGCTACTACAGCCCATGTGCAATAGTATTCTCATCTGTGGCTGCCCTCTCATCAGCAGATTCATGTCCATTTCTCAATTTGACAGTGGAAACGAGACATGCCAGAGATGTTCAGGGTCAGAGTTTAACTGTTTGAATGGTACTCGAGACAATATTAAAACATACTTCTCTAGCGTGGCCAGAAGAGGGTCAGGGTCAGCGCTCCCCTGCACCTGAAACATCTGATCTCTGCTTAGTCGGATGATTTCGCACAGAGACTGGGAGGCGTTGGAGTGCCGCTATGGAACAACAAAGGAAGGTCACACAAAACGGCCACAACGGCACCCTAGTCCAATAACACAATCATAACACCATGTAATCCACATTACTTAGAGTTTTTGTTGAGTAATCTGATTAATTTGATAGAAGTACTAAACCAGTTACGTTTAACACAAGCCCACTTTTATAAACACATACTCCCTGCCCATCTAGCAACACAATCAGAAAGAGCTAGAGAGCTGATGGGGGAAAAAACACGTTGCAATTAAATTGAGAGAATGAGATGATGTCATGAACTTGATTCAAGCCTCACTTACATCTTCGTCTTGACTAGATTGCACCATGTCAACCAGCCTCTGGATCACCTTCTCTTCATTCAACCACTGCACAGGTCATGAAAAAACAAAAACCATTATTAAGCAGTGATGAAATGTCAACAACTGGATCCGTGCTAACTGAGTACCGCTGCATTCATAATAAGTACACTCCAGAAACTGGAGTTGGCCCCCGGGCGCTGCGCACGCGGCTGCCCACCGCTCCTCAGGGATGGGTTAAATGCGGAGGATGAACTTCACTGTACATGCATGTATGTGTGACCAAATAAAGTACATTTACATTCATCCTTTGAAAGCACAAGATTACTTGCCACCTTGATTTGATTAAAAGGGATTCGCCCCACACCAAAAGGACACAAAGTTCTCCTAGAAAGTAGATGAATAGCAAAATGGCGCAGGTAGGACTCAAGCAGACTCACATTTAGCACGTCTTGTCGTAGCTGCTGTGGTTCGATGCACGTCAGCATTCTCAGAAGAAGGTCCATGATGGCCGAAGTGCCTATGTGCTTGATGACCAGGTCGACAAAATCCTCGCGCTTCCTCAAGAACTTGACAATCTGTCAGGACAAAGCAGCAAAACGTCAAGCACTGCTGCCACCAGGCGGTCAACTGGCTCTGCAACTAACGATTGGTAAGCTTAGTAAGTTATAAGGCTGAACGCTAAACCGCAAAAGTAGGTTAACCGCGGTGCGCCCCATTGCGGTTATTAGGCCGCGAGGGTTGCGGTTTTAAACGCAGTTTCTTGTCTCCCGTCTTAAAAAAATCCCCATGCTGCTGCCTTTAAGTGCATCGCCGCACCTAACGTATTTCTGTGTGTGTGAGAGTCTTGCTTGTGCGTTCGTTCGTTTTGTTAAACATAGCGTAGTAAACCAGCAGCAGGCGGAAGATCAGTAAATAGGTTGACGACTTGACGCTCGTGTCGGCAGTCTGTCTCCCTCTCTATCTCTCAGTCTCGTCATCTCTCCGTCTCTGTGTACGGCTTTATGAACATTTAATAATAATTCAAACATTTAAAAGAGTGACAGATAGCGAGAGTTGCCCACACGTCGAAGTTTAACGACGGCGGGTCGCATTGAGGAAGCGATGTTTGTATGGTCATGGATACGCGGGGATCGCTGCCGTTGGAAGACGTAACGCGGCCACCCTGTCATTTACTGCACTTCCAACCGCATTTGACGCCTAGTGACGGAGCCGACACGCTCTGTTCTAAAGAATGAATACAAACCCTTCGTTAATTACAGCAAGGCAACGAACCGCAAAATAACCGATTGGTTAATATTATTGTGGTTCATTATGCTGTATTGAGAATATGGTATGCATGTGACATGCATTTTATTCTATTCAACTTAGTTTTCTTTTTCATATACTTCTTTATTATAGTTTGCAAAATTGTTTTTTAGTAACATAGGTCTGGAAGAATTTGAGGAGAATATTGCTGCTTTTTTTCATTTAAAATAGATTTTAATATTTATTTTTTTACTTCCTCAAAAATGTTAGGCAATTCGATGCTACTACACCTGCTACCTGCCTCTCAAAATACGTTGGTATGTTTGCTATGTGTCTGTACAATTTATTAATTGTAATAAAGAAAATAATAAAACCGCAATTAAAAAACACAATTAATCGCAAAGGTGGAAAAACCGCAATTATTATTTTTGGCCAAAACCGTGCAGCCCTAATAAGTTATAATAAACCTAGCAACTTTCTTTGCCTTAGTCCATGGCAGCCCTTAAAGAAACACTAGGGAAAATTCCAACAATGGACACGCAGATTCTAGACAGTCTCAGCATTACAACAATTAAATTACTTGTTCCCACACACTGGACCAATCATCAAGTGTGTCTTTTAAATGTCTAGCTAGAAATGTATGCATTTCCTTACAGTTGTAATGTTGCTGCAGGAAATTGTACCTTTTAAATTGTAACTTTGAGTTATTAAATTTAACTAGAACTAATGCATATTCCACCTGGTTAAAAAGTGATGCCCCTTTGTCATCATTACCATCACCGTTAATTGTTAAGTTAATGTGCAATTTAAAAAATGTTAAAAAATGTTTATTTTGTTATTACTTTTACATAATTATACAGATAATAATGGCAGAATTCTGAGTAATAATAACTTTAAAACTAAAACTATCGTTAGCACTTGTCGGGCCACAGTTGTGTGGTTCATTACAGCTCCGTTTTTGTCTATGGGATGGATGATGTAGTGTGTGAACCTTAAAGCGATCCATGCGTCATAAACTTGCTCCTTGATTGATCGACTAATCCCTAACTTAAACCCTAATTTAATTAACATTCTCCCATGTGCCAATCGCCTAACAATAATCCCTAATCTTAATCCTAACCTCTTACCCCCAAATCAAAACCTAACCTTAACAAAATAAGCGAGTTGTTTCTTGGGAATCGCACACTACATCATAGTTCAGCGGTGTCCGATGCGCTCTGTTGTTGTCAATGCGCTCTGTTGTCCTTTCAGCATGTCAGGAGACTGACTGTATTCAGCCCGCGGCTCGATAAGAATTTTTAAACTTACATACCCGGAATAAATAGAATGGAAATAGCCGCGGACAACGCTGCGTTCAACGAACGGGACATGACAGACAATGTTGAGGAATCGGCGAATCGACAACTGTCTTTGTTGTGCGTGTGTCCTTCTGCACGAGCCACGCTTTCAAGTCAGAAAGGGAATGAGTGAGAGGACGGCGTAGTAACGCCCCGAGATGAACATCATCTTTTGAAATAATAAAACACAGTTGTTGTCACGGTCAAAAGATTTAGCACGGTAATGAAAGTGCTCCCGGTGTCACGATGTGCGGTGCGGTAACCGATCGCGATAACCGACTGTTTTGAAATTCAGACGGTTACCTCGCCGTCAAAATATTTCACCGTGATTTACCGTACACACTGGTAGCCGTGACACCCCTAAAAAAAGGAGATAAATAAAACGGACTAAGTAATTATAATATAATAACGAACTATAATGACAACTAGGGTCAAGGAAGCCCAATAAAGGAAAATCAAAATACCCACAAAACTGAATAAAGGTGAGTACCAAACACTCTCATATGAGTAACCCATCAGAAAAATGACGTGCACCCCTGGTGATATGAAAGTATGGCTAGCAGTTAACATCAGATACCTGTTCAGGCTTCCGGCCAATCAGGATGGACAGGACCTTGGAGAAGAAGCTGGCCAGCAGTGGGTTGAGTGGAGGCTCCGTCTGCAAGAAGCTGTAGAGCTTGGTCAGGAGAGCCTCGTCCTCTCCGAGGCGGTCGTTGATCTGACCCACGTCAGACGTCAGCAGCTCACACGATATGTTGGAGTACCTGCAGACAGTTCAATGATTGCTGATCACATTTTGCACCCAATCTTTTTAGGATCCCAATCTTAGTGTTATCTTAGTGTTATTCTCTCCCTTTTCATGTCATTTTGTTTCCGTGCACCATTTTTTAAGTTTTGTATGAATGGTTGTCATCATCAACAACTTTTAGGCCGACTTGAAAAATGATGAATGTTGAGTATTTAGATTGATTTAAACAAGATTCACACAATATAATTAACTCAAAAAAAGTGTTTAGAGGGTTTTGCATCTGAACTCATGTATTTTTACTAGGGATGGGCATTCGGTTAAAATGTCTTGGTCGACCACCAAGAGAATTAACGATCAATTAATCAGGTAACGGAAGTTTTTTTTGTGTGACTACAAGAGGTCTGGCTGTGTGTGCACACCATAGACATAGTGAGAGATTTGTCTGAATGATGGCCACCACTCACAATTTTGGATCAAACTTTTTAATGATTCAAGTCATTTCAAAATCAGTAGAATACCCAGCCGTCGCTGTCAGTGGGTTTTTATTAAAATTATTAATACTATACTTTATTTAGTTAAGGAATCTGCACATTATTAATGTGATTTTGAAATATTTGCCATTGTATTTTCACCCAAATCCTCCTAAAGTAGTATGAATGATTTGTTTCTGAATAACACATTGCGTCCTGGAATTAGCCGAGAGCTGCTAAAAACATGGCTGTTTTTAGCCCCCTCCCGTCAACAGACTATGTTGGATGCTCAACAGTCAACACTTTGGATTATTATCATCTATTTAAAAGTATTTATCCAAACGTATGAATAAACACTAAATATTTGCGGATTAATATTATGAACACTGTTACTTTGATGAAATGAAACGCAGAGCTGTTAAGAAGCGAATGATTGAATTTCACAATTTTCAGCGACTTCAATGTTTCCAGTTCTTGAGATAACTACAAAATCCACCTGTCTGCTGGCTTTAATTAAAGTTATCAATACTGTTCTTCATGTAGTTAAGGAATTGGCACATTGTTAATGTGAATTGGGATTATTTGACAATGTTTCGGACACCCAAACCCTCGTAGTTCAGTATGAACGACACATCGCCTCCTCGGCGCTAGCGGTTGCTAACAACAGCAACGACAAGTCTCCTAACTTGTACACAGTTGGAACAAGTTTAAAAATATTCTGTAACGGTCTTCGTGCATTGTGTTAGACTATATCTTCGCAACCTCACACGGCCACACGAATGCGGCACATACGTTACAACACGGAAGCTATAGCAGTCAAAATTATAAATGAAACTATAAATATCGCACAGCACGGTTTAAATTAAAAAGCCGAAAAAAATGTTGCAAATGGTTAGCGGAAAAATTAAATCATCCATCCATCTAATGACATGTTGCCCCGTATTGCCCAAATGATGCATCATAAGGGTCCTTCAAAGTCATCAAAGTCACCTTCAATGGGTCCTTCAAAGTCATCAAAGTCACCTTCAAAGTCATCAAAGTCACCTTAAAAGGGTCCCATCAAAGTCCTTCTCAAAGACGTTATGAATACAATTTGGACGACCCCCAATTAATACAACAACTTAAAACATACATTTGCCAAAATGACGAAGAACGAGAGAGCTTCCCAACAAGGTACAACATGCCCTAGTACAGGCAGCCAGCCTATCGGCCCAGAAGAACATGTGACCACTCGGAGAGTAACTTCAAGTAGGATTTTGACTGTGTTTCATCAATATTTATACAAAAAGGTTAACGAAGCAAGGAGAGTGATGTGTAACTGGTCACAGACCGACATCTAGTGGTCGGATTTTGAACTGGTGTGCGTTTTGTGTGTTTTTGTGTCCACGTACCGCGGCCTTCTACCAGAGTTTATATACATAAATATAGGCACCGGAAGTGACCTGCAGAAGCGCGGGACAAAATGACTCCCCCCAGTGTTTTGTACATAAACTCGTCTATTGTCCCGCAGTCCACAATAGGGCGTCAAGGCTGGTTACGAGTCATCGGTGCAGCCTTTGTAAAGTGGGAGGGACGCACACATTCAAACAGGCCGTCGTTTGGCCGTCGTCCATGATGGCGTGATGACGAGGGGGGCGATATCGGTGAATGTTGGGGGGATTTGAAGACGAGTGAATGTACGCGTTCACAGAGTACAGTGTAAAAGTTAGGAACAAACCGTCGCCCAGCTTTTACTGTGTGGATCTGGGACTACGCACCATCGCCCTCCGCAGCCAGGCGTGGGCGCCACCTAGTTGTTGGACTGGAAGGCACCCTGTGCTGCCGAGGAGGCAGCGCCCGTAGCGGCTGACTGGAAGGTTTTGTTGGAGAACACGCCCTGAGAAAACTCCTGCTGAGCCTTCTGGAAGCTGGCCCCCGTCCGTCGGTAGTTTCCATGAACCTGGCAGAGTGGAGAGCACAACAAGGCTTCAGAAGAGCTGCGTCAATCTAAAATAATTAAATTAGAAACAGGGCTTGAAAACAGAATTATTTTTGAAATGTTCCGTTCCAAACGGTTCAGGCAGGTCTCTGTTTAATGTTTTCGTTCTCTGAACCGTTCTGCCACCAAAATATCGGTCCTGAACCTGTTCGGAACACAAACATTTTGTTCGTTCTTAAAGTTCCTCATATTGTGCAATGTTAAGTTTAGATATAGTTTATACAAAATATAACAAGAGGGAGCCCCAGATGCATGGGGCTTGATGACTGACAGTGAAATTTGGATGCATGCACAACCGGAAATAGTCTTCCAGACATAGGAAATGTTCAAATATATAGGGAACAGAAAAAAACGCTTTTAACCGGTTTTGTGGATTTCATAATGTTCCGTTTCTGTTCCGGAACATTTGAATACATCTTTTTTCGTTTCCGTTTCCGCTCCTCGTAAAATTCCATACATTTCCGTTCGTTTCCGGTTTTCGTTCCTTGAACCGGTTCGGAGCCCCGATTAGAAATGCATGTCATCATTAATCTGGACTATATATGTACCTGTTAATTGAATGAATGAATGAATTTTAGGACAGACATTATGGAGCAATTAAACTTTGCAACATGAGAATATGGTTGTACATAACCGGCTTATCAGTGTTACTATGGCTGTGTCCGAAACGGTCCCCTATCCCCTACTCAGATATAGTGCACTCGCTTATAGTGTACTCAACGGCCGAGATTTCGGACACTACAGTCTGAGCCATTGAAAATTATTATAAAATATAATATGAAAATTTTAATTCAAAAATTCAACAATCATCACAAAAAGTCTAAAGCACTTACATTTCACAAAAAGTCTAAAGCACTTACATTTATGTATATATTGTATGTACTGTATACCAGAGATGTGACCAAGTCCCTCTTTCAAGTCTCAAGTCTCAAGTCCAGTCCCAAGTCAACTCCAAATCAAGTCATCATTAACATGCTGTAAGTTTAGCTCCAGAATTTGGTTTTAACAAAGTAGCAAAAAATCAAACGATGCTATTATAAAAGCCAAATTCTGGAGCTAAAATAACAGCATGTTAATAATGACTTGACTTGGAGTTGACTTGGGACTTGACTTGACTTGCCCAAGAAGGACTTGAGACTTGAAAGAGGGACTTGGTCACATCTCTGCTGTATACTAGTAATATGTGGTTGACAGAGAGACAATTTAAGCACCTGAATAAAATCTTACTTAAAATCTGAGAACACACACATACATGTCTATATGCACATAGATATATGTAGATATATGTATAGTGTTATGGATAAAACGTGTTATTTATAAGCGTTAGTGGCCTGGTTAAATCATGGTGCTTTAGCTTTAGGATGTTGGTGTAGTTGTCTGTAGTTGTCACTTTATTCTCTACTCAGTCATTAAGTATAATATATAATATATATAATGTAGATGTAGTATAAGATATTATTATTATTAATATTATATATGAAATAATAATAATATATAATATATATATAATATAGATGTAGTATAATATATTATTATAATAGCAATACGAGTCCAGCCAAGCCGCACCTAGCTTTTCCGCTGCGATGTAAACTGTCCGAGGAGAAGCGAACCGAAAAACGGCGGAATAAATAATAAATAAAAACTAGAGGTGCAATTCCAAGAAATTGCTGGTTGTGAATGCCGCATGCTAATGCCTATGCCAGGTCTGAAGCCGTGCTTCGCACGGCCTAATTACGGTGTGTTGGGTCTGGTCATGACAGGTCTGAAGCCGTGCTTCGCACGGCCTAGTTGCGGCGTGTGCTTCGCACGGCCTAGTTGCGGCGTGTTGGGTCTGGTCATGACAGGTCTGAAGCCGTGCTTCGCACGGCCTAATTGCGGCGTGTTGGGTCTGGTCATGACACGTCTGAAGCCGTGCTTCGCACGGCCTAGTTGCGGTGTGTTGGGTCTGGTCATGACAGGTCTGAAGCCGTGCTTCGCACGGCCTAGTTGCGGCGTGTGCTTCGCACGGCCTAGTTGCTGCGTGTTGGGTCTGGTCATGACAGGTCTGAAGCCGTGCTTCGCACGGCCTAATTGCGGAGTGTTGGGTCTGGTCATGACAGGTCTGAAGCCGTGCTTCGCACGGCCTAGTTGCGGTGTGTTG
>OMKY01120704.1:0-22001 GCA_900302395.1 Bregmaceros cantori | reverse complement strand
CCCCCACCTCTATCTGTGGAACAATGCGGGCCCTAACCCCGCTGCTCTGCGCCCCAGTCTGAGCTCCCGTCCCTAGGCCGACCCAGGGCCCCTAAGCCCCTCTCCACAGCTCCATGTTAGCCAGGCTCTGGTGCTGCTGAATGGGCTGCTGGTATAGGAAGTTAAAGCCGGCCCCGCATTCCAGCCTACTCGTCCAATGGCCGAACTGCCAAGCCACCCCAACACCCTGTGAAAGAGATATTGTAGCTGATTATAACTTTTCACAAAGTGCCCTCTTGTTCATTAGTCATTACATACAGTCATTATTCTTATGTATGGAGCAATGGAATGAATATTGGAGTGTTTGTGTTAGCGCTGAAACAATCGCGCGATTAATTAATTAATTTATTACTTGACAACAAAAAAAATATTCTACTATGAATGTCTCTCTTTGATGAATCTCTTTTGTGATGTTGCTTCTGTTAACTGAATTCCATTACTGCATTTATGACAAAAGGATGTTAATCGGCACAAACAAGAAAAAAACATAGTTGTTATGCAAACCATAATACTCGATTACTAAAATATTTGATAGCGGCAGCACTGTTGAAACTCTGTCAACTGTCATTAGGCTACAGCTCGTGTATGTGGCGTAGGTTGAAAAATGCACATGTGCAACTAGAAAACATGATCCATGCAGTGGAAACACTTTTCTCCACCATAACACAATGTTTCCAGGACGACTTCATTTACTTACTTCATAAAGTCGGAAATATCTGATGAGGGTTTGTTTTTCTTGAACGAAACAGGAAGCAGGAAAGGTCGACTCATATGCAATGTACATGCCAATTTTAATATCTGTGGCATAATTTCTTCTTGGTCAGCTCGTTAAGGCCAGGTTTGCTTCAGGCCATTATCCAAGCATGGGGGTAGGGCGATGTTATAGCCATTTTAATCCACACATTAGCCTGCCCCAGGCATTCCAGCCCATTCATCCATTGGCCAAAAGGCCAACCCCCTCACATCACCCACAACGTCTGGCGTGGCCTTATAAGACATTTTAACATGACTTCTCCCTAATTACAATGGCATTCCTGACACTTTATAACTTTTTTTTTACCTTCTTACTTCTTACTATCTGTCGATCTTGAGATCTTGCATGCTTAACTAAAATTGCATCAATTTCCATGTGTGTGTACTGCTGTCATGTATATGCAATATGGCAAATTAAAATTTTGAATCTTGACTGTGTTTGTATTGGTGTGGTTGAAAACAACATTTGCGCACCAGTCATCAAGCATTCTATCAAGTCAATGTTTTAAGACATTTGTCATTTTTGACATTGTTGCATCAATGTCTCATTTGGTCCAAAAGTAATGCACAGTTGAAGACAAACTCACGATAAGCACGCAATACAAAAGTATACAATATGTGAAATGTGGACTTGAATATTTCCAACATCGGTGAGAAACATCAACGGGAGAATGTTGAATTGTTTAGTTGTTGCTTTGTGATACACACACACACACACACACTGTAAATCTGCAAGCAACGCAATTGTCCACACCCTCTTCTGCCATCTGATGGAAGAAAATAGTACTGCGGGACATGTGCTAAAAATCTGGCGTTTCTCAAAGCTGGCGAAACTACAGCCGCGGAAGATGCTTGTGTTTGAGTAGAGCCTGCAAGGGCATGTCGGCCATATAAAATATGCAGATGACAAAACGGATGACCTTAATGGCCGTTCTCATTGCCATCAATAATATATGGAGGGATGGATGCATGCGTCTCAGGGGTAGCGACAAACCTGATTGGTTTATGTCATCCGATCGTTATTGATTTCCGGCATCATCTCCTTCCCCAGCTGCTAATCATAATCAATCAGCAATTTGAAGCAAGGCGCCGAGAGTGGGAATCAAATTAGGAAACAATTACCAATCCATTACAGTGCATCTTGAATCAATACGTTCCGGCTTGCTGTGACAGACATGGCGGTCGGCTGTAAGTGGCATGAAGAGACCTTGAACATCCGTGGTATTAGGGAGCTGCAGCATCAAAGCACCACTTGTTGTTTTCACCACCAGCTTCAAGTCTCATTCCGAATGCTAGGGACCAGACTTGGGTGGTATTGGAATTTGTACGTGCACAATATTGTCCCTAGAAAATATTGTGTTTCACGATCATACCGTCCAAAATAAGTAAATAAACAAACAAGCCTATTAGCTTTATTACTGCCCCACCCGCAACAAGGTAACGGATCAAAGTTGTTATAACTTGAACAAACCATAAGTCCTAAGCGAACTATCTAAATCAAATGTCGCTGCTTTGAGTTTTAAATCAATTGGCACATCAGCAACATCATGCAACAATTGTTTATTCAGTTATGTCTGAATTGGCAATTCCATCGTTATTTTTTAATCCTGTATGGGTGTAATTCAAATAAGATTTTAAAATTTGTAAGTGTGCAGCGCTAAACATATGTAATAATACATTTAGCTTGGGTGGGTGTATATCCTGGGCTGCTTTTGCGCTGTATTGGGAAGTGTTGATTGGTGCTGTCACCTCTCGTCGATTCCCACAGTCAGGGGTGCACGTTTCGCTGACTGTGTTTGGTGGAAGGTTTGAGGTGGTGTGCGCCGTGGGGCAGGAGGTACGGGACGCAGGGACGTACACGGCAAACGTCCGACTCCATCATTGGCTTTTTTTCCTCCTGCTCCTTATTCTTCATCTTCCTCTTTTGATCAGCGATCCTCTGTTCTCTGCCCCGGCACCTTCACCGCATTCCACCTCTGCGAATCAGTCAGCGAGGACTTAACACGTACACGCGTGTGTATGTGTTTGTGTGATGGGTGTCATCATAACTTGTGTGTGTGTGTGTGTAAAAAGACGAAAGCAAAACTCGTGTGCCTCCTGAGACCATGCTCCTGGCATCAGGCAAGGCTTTCAATAAATCAGTTGAGGGGCGTCTCAGAACAGTCTGTAATCTATTTGCACACACTCACTCACAGACTGACGGACACAACTGTGTGTTTGTGTGCGTGCGTGTGTGTAGCGATGGACACACACACAGATACAAAAGCGTGCTGAGGCGAGTTGACATTCCACGGACGGTCCAGTTCGTTAATGCAATTTATTATCCCTCCTTATCATCCAACAATCACAGTCTCAGACCCGACACATACACACACGCGCACACACACACACACCCACACGCCCCTAAGCATACGGTTAGATAATAACTATGCGCACATGTTTTTTGTAAACCTTGGGGGGGGGAGACCCACGAGTGTACGCACCCACACACCACACGCACACTATAGTACAACTACTACTAAACACGCGGCACACACATATAGGGGGGGGGCTGCTCATATCTACCATAGCTGAGCAGATGATGGCGGCGTGTGGGAATGCGAAGCACCACGCCCTCGAGCCTACTCCTGGCGTCCATCAAACGCCGTCCACCGCCAGTGCCGCGGCTCCACCCAGAATTTGGCCTTTGATAATTGCTGCTTTAGCTCGACTGCTATTTGCCACTCTAACCTCCGTCAACAAAGTTGTTGGAGATTATGTTTCCTTTTGGGGGTACATTTGCCTTTGCAACTTGCGCGAGGACCCCATGTTGAAATGCCAACCCCTTGGACGGGTAATAAGCATTGGATGAACACCGTTGAACATCTGGACCTGAGCTTTCTACATGTCTCCTTCATTTGCTCAGCTGAGCGGGACTTGGCTCCGTTGAAATGAATTATGCTTCATTCTATACTTTGTTTTGGTTCTGAAGCAAAATTTTAGTTGCTTAATTAGGGGGTAACTATAGCAGTCCCACAATCGCAAAGGTCCAATTAGTTTGCTTTCCTCTGCCATCCACTCATATAGGTATTATATCTCCGAGCTTCTGAGTTAATGACCAACTTCCATATCGAGATGATTCCTTGAATTCTGAATAACGTGGACATGCACACGCCGTACATGAATGGTCGGTTTGCAGTTGTAGCAAGGTGAGTCATAGAAATGGTATGGGGCAGGAGTGTTTGCAAAAATGATTTTCCAAAATGTCCAGAGGAATAAACACACAATTATCCTCATTGGATAAGGACACTATGCATGTTTTTCCAACCATGTTCCTCAAATATGCATAGCAGTAGCCACTGATATGGGTTAGACTGCTCGCTAACCATTCCTGGTCGAGAAAGATGAACAGATTACGGCACAATGAAAGGAATTCTGTTCAGGCCTCGCTCTGCCTCCTTTGACAAACACCCCCACCTCGCTCTCTCCCATTTCACTCAGTGTTTCCCCGCACTTGTAAAAGAAAATTGTGATCAGAAGTCACACTCAAATAGATTTGCATTTACTTCATTTGTGCTCTGTAGAACACAGAAAAATTCACATCATAACAAGAGTAAATAACTTTTGAATGGAGAGAGCAACTGCATTTGTTCCCAATATAATCTGTTCCTTAATGTAAAGTGAAATCAACTCTCATTACATGGGATTGCCCCCGGAAATGACACTATTTAGCGTCTCTCTGTGCATGTGTTTGTGTGTGGATATCTAAAATGGCTTTCTGCCACAGACGCTTACAGTTCTAAACGGTAACCAAAGGCTGCCACTGCATGGCCGTGTCATTCCTGTGAAGCCGGGATCTTGCTCGACGTTCCTCTAACAACACTTGACACCTCGACTCTTGCCAATCCGCATGTGCTGTTGAAATGTGTGTGTGGGTCCGTGTGTTTGGAATGCATGCGTCAAGTGTGTGACACATATGTGTGGCTTGTTGGCGTCATTGAGTCAACGCGCTTTACAGGCATGTCGAGTCCTCACACACTCAGGCACCGGCATCATACACACCACATGCAGAAGCCAATTAAAAAAAAAATCACACATGTTGTAATATAGATTCAACATTATAGACACTTGTGAGCATGTGTGTGTGCTTTGCATGAGTGGGTGTGCGTGTTTGTGGGTGAGCGTCCGCCTTTGGTAAAAGCAACTGTCACACAGACCCCCAACTTCAAAAGGCTTCCCCGGCCATGCCTCCAGCCCTCTCCCGGACTCAGCATCATCCCACCCCCTACACCCCCACGATCCCTCCCAGGGGGCGGGGCTTTCTGGTCTGGGCTGCATAATTAACCCCCTGCCACTGGCCACGCCCTCTCCCTCCCGGTGACTTTAATGCCTGCCTTTTGTGTTTTTAATTGTAGCCGTTGACGCGGACACACACTCACACACACACACACACAAACGCTCTCTCTCTCTTTCCTTCAGTCTCACAAGGCCTTTTGATGAAGTCGGAGGGCCCCCCGCGGGGAGCAGTTTAGCTGCTCTGAATTTGTTTTTTCACCAGTCTGAACTTTCTTTATTCCTACGGCCCGTCAAAGCCGGGCGCGGGGGGCTGGGTGGTGACAATGACGACTCTCTTAAGGGTCAATAATAATGGCTGGCCCTTTTAACTGTCGATTAACTGTTCTGATTAACTGCGATGAGATTAACATGTCTCCCGTTTGCAACAGCAGGGGTCTGTGACGTCGAGCGGCTCCGCTCACAGAGGGCGGTCGGCGTGGGCGAACGGGGATAGACAAAAGTATGTGTTAAATTGTATTGGATACGTCACTTTGGGGTACTTGAGCCGTTACTTATTGCGCACTATAGTGTACAATAAAAATGGTAGTTCAAGTATTCCAATAGGGTTGTTGCACGGTGATGTCACAATTTGGCAGCGGCAGATATTATGGTGGTATCATCGCGGTCAGACAAACATGCAGAGAGCAATATTTGCATAACATTGTCCAACAAATCTATTATTGATTTATCCATGGTAATATGCTATCAATCGCCAGCAGATGGCAGCATAATTACGTCCATTTTATTCCTCCATATAATGGACTTGAACTGTACGTATGCATATACTCACCGTACGTGATACCAGCAAAATGTCTGCCGCGGGCAAGCCGTGACATCACGTGCAACAGCCCTATTAACAGCTGGTTCAGACGTAATCGTTTCTTCAGTGAAACTAAGGTTTTACTGAATCGAGTATGAATAACAGTTGCTCACCGCTCACCGTTCCACAACATGTGCTTGGTACCCACCGTACGTCTCGTGCTAAAAATGTTCTAGTGCCACAGACTACTCGCACTACAGCACCGCGGTCCGGGGGCCGCCAGTCCACCACGACTGTGTCCTTTTTAAACGCTCGAAGCGGTTCCATCATTCGTTTCGTCGTAAGAGTCCTCGAATTACGGAGCCACAGGCCAAAAGCATTTCACACGGTCGTATACTTACTGGGGCCTACCAGAATGACAATAAACTCAATGTGAAACACACAGACTCGTGGGGTGTGCAGAGCTGGTCATGGTGGATTGGGAGAATGGGGGGTGGCCATAAGAGGGTAAGAATGGGATCTGTGTCGCAGGAGTGCTATCCGTGGGGCCACTCTGCCACCCAAGCATAAGAAACGTTACTCGTTTCTGTTCCGGGTGAAATAAACAGCAAATCAGTATTTTTAAAGCAACGCTCAGCAGTTTTTAGCAGTTTTTTTTGTTAGTGAGTACTACTACGGCGACTCTCAAAATATATTAAATTGGAGAAGCAAATCAAACGATACAATCGGGCCCATCTATATACATGCATACGGTGGCACAAAGTGGCCATTGCTGTTTGTTTTGCTGGTAAGAGAGGGAGCCAAACCTATCATGAATAGGCTGGGAATTGAGTTGTGTAGTGATTGGGGGTAACTTAGAAAACATGAACTTAGTTGCTAAGCAGGCCTTTTGCTATTCCATGGAATCTGCGGTGTGTGTTGGACAAGGTATATATCCAACTGCCTTAACGTGGTTAGTATGCCATGCAACTGCTGGCTCTGTGGCACAATTCGTTAGACCGCTGCCTCCACAGCCACAGTCTTGTGTGTCGTGAGTTTGTTTCCCCTCACTGACATGCTGCCGGTCTGCTTTCCCCACTCTTTCATCCGACTTCACGCTAACCCTGGAATTAAAAAACGAAAAAAGGGGGCTGTGCTGAAAATGAGGAACAACAATGAAAGATGAAACTGATTGAAATAGTTATGAATATTACTGCCTGACCATGGGCTGGGTGGAGATCCGAGTTAGCAAGCACTAATCTAGCGATGGTTATCACCTTGCTAATTGATTGGACATTTGTGTAATGGCCGCTGCAACTCGGTATACACACAAGAAGGCCACACAGAAGGCCATCAGATAGGCCAGTAGGATCAGCCATCAGGGGAGCTCCCACAATGCAATGCACTAGAGCTACACTCCGTGGTGGTAAGCACTTGAGTAAGCATCTTGTTCCAATGAAAAAACATAATGATAAACATTGAGTGATTTTATGAAAAAAAAAAGACCACGTTTTCTGAGTTCATGTGGGCAGAGCAGCCACCGGCTACCGACCTTTTCACACGGTCATATGCGGGGAGCAGAGCGACGGCCAGAACGAGGACGTGAAGTTCACACACGCACTATGTGTGTGCATGGTTGGTCACAGTGAATGGGGGTAGGGTGGTTTAAAGGGAGCAGAAGTCGGGGCCTCTCGCAGCACGGAGCCAGGCGGTCTAGCGGGGGTCCCATCCAGCAAACAACAACACTAGCTAATGAGGGAGGGAGGGGGCTTTGATCGTCTGACGCACATATGGAGCTTGTCACACGCACACATGCACACGCACTCTTTAATATAGCTGCTTTGCACGCAGATTAGTGGCGGCCAACGACGTTCATTTTGAAAGCGTTCCTCTGACCGATGACCAGCCGAGCCACGCAACGGATCAACTGTTCACTAAAATGGCCGAAGGCATGTGTTCAGTGATTGTTGATGCGCATGACTGCTTGGGTCATTTTCAGACAGCCATCGATATCAAAGTTAACGAATTTCAAGAAAGAAATAAGAAATGTTACTATTTTATTTATACACAAAGAAGAATGTTTTCTTTCCCAATACCTCCATGAGCGATGTGGAATGAAACTTATTACATATATAATTAATGATAATTGAATAATGGATTATCAAATCCGCACAAACGTTTATGCGTTTATCAAAACGCACAAACGCAGCACAGCCTCAACGGTAAACAATGATTTTTGTGAACATCGTTACAGGATTACAATTTTAACAGATGTGTTACGCATTACCTATACATTACTTAAAGTAATCTTGGTAGCAGCAGTAATGCTGCTACCACCAATACTGATAACAATTGACTGAAAATGTAGTTAACTAGTGTGCAGTCATATGTAATAAAGAATCAGCAAAATGACAGTCACAGAAACGACGCAACATCTGGCACTAGAATCTACTACATTGCAATAGACCACAGTATTTCAAGAAATGCAACACTTTCCCCTCATATAAACACAGACCCACAAACACCCACAGACGCACAAATGAAATCACAGCCAGCAGCAACAAAATTGTTCGCAACCCTATATGCTCTCTCCCCCCCGCCCCAGCTCTCTTAACCGCACTCTTCCTCGCGGTCAGCACTGGTCAAAGTATATGACTTTTAACCCTGTATACTGTACTACCGGTGACCAGTAAAACACTACACTCTACTCACCCTAATGCAGTTCTCACGTCGCCGACGCCGGTCGTTAACCCTGCCACTGAGCAAGGTTGTTTCCGGGCAGTAGTCACCATTAAAGACAGGTCGCAAAAAACGGGGCTGCAACATGGAGTGGACCACAGGGGTGCGCCAATTACCCAGGTTTTTTCTTCAACGAGGGGAGGGGGAATTCATTATTATTCACAACTCAGTGGTGCGAGAACACATGGGGGACCGCGCCACAGTGTCGAGCGGAGAACACGTTTACCGGGCATTCGCACGGGAAGGGACATCCGAAAACACAGTGGAAGCGGACGTGGTTGCCAATGAATCAAAGCAGGCCTGCCTGGGCTCCATCTGTCTTTCTCGGCTGTTCTGTGTCTTCCTTACTCTTGCACTTTCCAAAAAAAACCTTGAACATCACTGGAGCAGGATCTGATTAAGAGAAAAACAATTCCCTTATTAATATAATAAATTACATCTTTTCAGTACTTCTTGTTACGTCTGTCCATTTTTGTTATTGTCATCCCCCTGTCCTTACCATTGTTCTCTTCCAATCTCATTTCATTTCTAGTCTCCAACCTAGACTTGTATTGAAAATTGCCGGCATTCCTTAGGGTATAGTAGTATTTTAAAGTTGAAAAAAGTTTTTCACAGAAATTGCAATTTCAGATTGTTATTCTGAAAACAAGAAAAAAAAAACGGATTCAGGATTTTTCAAACTGTAACGGTAACCAAGTGAAATCAAACTTTACTCGAATAGTGCTAAAAACATCACCGCAACAATGACGTCCTGCAATTTAAGGAAAATAATTTTGAAAGACAGAAAAAGCCATCTGATTTCAAATCAAAATCACCAGTGCCAAATATGCTAAAAGTTGTATCTTAGATTCAGTGCACTGGCTATTTAATGCAAATCCTTTGGAAATCAGTCATAGCAAGGCACATTGAAATAGTTAATCATGGCACCCTACTGAGGACGAACGACTTGGGTGTGTGCCATTATTCAAAAGCTATGTCCTGCTCGAGCATGTCCACATTAAGAAACTAACCAACCCCCCCCCTCAACGCTGACACATTCAGGCGCTAAGCCCAGCGATGGACACTGGACACTCGGCCATATGCACACATAGATCAGTTGCAAAGGCAACATACTATGGTATGTGGTGGGTCAATACAGGAGTTCACAGTTGTACACAGTCCAGGAACCCCCTGGTGAGTCACACACACACACACACAGAAACCCACGCAGCCTGATGCACGGTTGCACACACTCATACACACAGAGGAACCTATACAGCCAATAGATACCTTGCCCCCTCATGCACATTCACGCACACGTTAAAGTGACTCCACGACAGAGCAAGTGTCGGGTGTTGTGTGCGTTTGTGTTTGCCCGCCTCCTCCTGCCTGCTGCTTTTTGCTGATGACAGACCCGATTGAGAGAGTGTGTGTGTGTGTGTGTGTGTGTGTGTCAGTGAGTTGCATTGCGTTGCGAGCCACTCGGGGGCTTGGTGATGGACGACCACTGTTGAGTGGAGAGCAAGGGCCGTGTGCGCTCACTCTCCCACACACACACACACACGCACGCACGCACACTCTTGGCGTGGCGATAATTGTCTCGAGGGACGCACACTTATCTGTGTGAGAAAGCAGGGGGCTGACAGACACATAGAACGACGCCACCTCACGTTTCCTAATGATAGCAGTGGGGCGTGTGTGCGTGTGCGTTTGTTTGTGCGTGCATGCGTGGGTTTAGCTCAGCTGTGATAGTTTGGTGTCTTGTTAGCTGCATTCAAGCCTCCGTCCATCACTCGGTATTACTCGATCTCTGTCTGTCTCTCTTTCTCTCCCCTTTGTCCATGTCCTTCGAAATTGGTCCCGGAAGACAGTCCCGATTGTATGGCGTTTTTTTTTTTCCTTACTGTCTGGACCCATAACATTTTCAGGGACGATATGCAGTCATTTCAATGGGAAATGCATGAACTCTTTGTTCTGATCGGTCCCATTTGTATAATTTTGTGTCTATACTTCTAAATACTTCTACTGGTTTTCAAATGTGTTAACAAACTCGCCCCTCTGTACTTAGCTGATTTGCTTATCAACCGCCGCGGAACCTGAGGTTCACGAGTTAACTCCAAATTGCATGGAGAGGCCGCATTTAGCTTCTATGGCCCTCGACTATGGAATGGTCTTCCGGAGGCCCTCAGGGCCGTGGAGACTATGGATGTTTTTAAGGAGAAGCTCAAGACACATCTCTTTGATCTGGCTTATAACTAGGATGTTACCGTCTTCGGTACATCAGCCCACTGTATTTATTTGCGTGTGTGTGTCCACGGTTGAGTGTGTGCCAGTTTGTTTGGGTTGGGAAGCTGTGGGTAACGCTGTTCTGTTCGATGTTCTGTTTCTGTAAAGCACTTTGTGTTGCTCTGCATGAAAAGTGTGATACAAATTAATAAAGTTTGAGTTTGAGTTCATACATTTGTGTGCAAAGTGCTGTGATGGGGCTTTTTGATATTCATCCACAGGCACAACTCGCAGAACTTTCTCTTTTTTATACTGCTACTAATCTACTGTCTGCATCTTATTTCCATTACGCTCACCTATTCATGCTCACTATATAGATTTTTTTCTCTCTTTGTCTCTCACTCTCTCGATCTTACCATATATGAAACTCATGATCATGACTCGATTAACTACGGGACAATAACCAAAAAACAATACTTTCTAAATGTAAAATAGCAGCACAGGTTGCTTTTGCCAGCTGTCCCCCGCGGCTGTTGTGATGTTTTCTAGGGCGTTCTGTTCCTGGTCAGCACTTAATAACTGGCCCGCGTTATTACTCACAAGTCAGTCAACGTCGGATGAGAATTTGGAGAATGGCAAAAATGCACTTTCCTAATGGTGCGGACGACGGGGCCGATGACCTGAGAATGACGGATGATTGAATCTCCCTAATCACAAGCCTCCTGGTCCAATTAAAATCTGCATCTACCCACCCCCACCACCCCTCTCTTTCTCTCCCTCTAACACTCTTTTACCTGTTTATCTTTTCCCCTGTATTATTCCCATCTCCACAATCACGTTGTACCCTGGAGCCCCCCTTCCCCCCTGGTTATCTTACTTTTATCTCTCTATTCACCTATACATATTATATTTGTGTTAGTTTCTCCACATGTAAAACTTGATTCATGGGTTTTATAATGTTTGAAGAGTTTTTTCATTGCTTGCACTATGGAAACAGTCCAGTCAGTCCAGTGGTGTAGCGGCAGAGTGTCCGCCTCTGGATTGGGAGACCAGGGTTCGAATCCTTGTCGAGTCATACCAAAGAGTTAAAATAAAAAAAAATAGCCAGTGCCTCTCTGTTTAACGCTCAGCACATCCATCAGAGCTGGATTGATGAAAAACCGCTCTTCCAATTATCCATAAGCCAGCTGAAGAGTAGGCTGATAAAACTAACCTGGAAATGTTGCAACATTTGTAATAAACGTGGTCATCCGCGTGTGGAGTGAGCAATCCAATTTCTGTGTTTCATTTCACTGTAATGAATTTGGCCAAATAGCATTAAAACAAATGAAATGAAAACAGTCTTATATCCCTAATTACAAATACTAATCTCGTTCTCTCCCTTTCAGGTTTGTGTGGAACGACTATGCGGTAAAGGTGCGTCTCAACGACTACTTGGACATCGTGTGCCCCCACTATCCGCGAGGCGAGGCGTCACTGGCTGGACTCCTACCGCCTCACCTCCAGGGGCCCGGAGGAGGGGTCGTGTCGGCGGTGGACGCCGAGCGATACGTGCTGTACATGGTGGAACGGGAAGACTATGCGGCGTGTCGTCCAGACTCGTACGAACAGATGCGCTGGGAGTGCAGCATGCCCTTCGCGCCGCATGGCCCCGAAAAGTTTTCCGAGAAGTTCCAGCGGTTCACGCCCTTCACGCTGGGCAAGGAGTTCAAGCAGGGCGAGAGCTACTACTATATTTGTGAGTATTAGTCGACGTCTGAAGGGGCAGCTCCTTTATTTTTCCGAGGGAACAGCCCAAAAAATTTAATAATATTGAATAAATTAGAGACCACACTCTGACACTTCAGAAAAATCTTGTCACAGCGGACAGGATTTTAAGCCGCATGGTCCGAGGTCATTTTCGTCATGACTATTTCCGTTTCTCCAGAGAAAATGCACAGTTTGTCTGCATCCACCCCCAAATTTGTATAGAGAGCGCCAATCTGGGTCGTAAGCATCGTGTTGTTCATCCGTCTGATCTCTCCATCTGGCCTTTACACGTCATCATGGCGGCTCTCAAGCGAGGGGCGGGATTTTTTTTTTTTGTACATTTCTTGCAGTGTTGTTCGTGTCTGTCCAGCATTTTGGCAAACACACAAAGAACTTGTTTTGTGTCGCAGATTTACGTACACATTAACAGGGTGGCGGCCCTCTGTGTGTGTGCATGCATGCCCGTCCCGCTGACCGTGGCTGTAATTAGGACGACACGCCACCCTCAGCGCGCGTGCGCACATAGTCACACACACACACACGCCTGCTTTCCCCAGATGGTTCAGTAGGCTTTTTGGCCTGAAAACAGTCATAGACGCACGCACGCACACACACACAAGTACATGAAAACACACGCAGATCAGAGAAACACACTCTCACACACGTATAGGGGCACATAGACGGAGATCACACACACACAAATAGTCCCCTGTGCACGTATACAAAAACTAGGATTAAGGGTCTAAGTGCATTAGTTGGCCTGTAATTAACGCCTGGGTCGTTTCCGTCTCTCTCTCTTTCTCTCTCTCTCTCTCTCTCTCAACCCCTCCCCCTTCACATTTTCGCGCTCTCTCTCTCTCTCTCTCTCTCTCTCTCTCTCAACCCCTCCCCCTTCACATTTTCGCTCACATTTTGCTATGTCTATCTTTCATCTCATCTGTCTCCATCTGACGCTCCCTGAATCCTTGCCTCTTTTAAAGGAACACGGCACCACAAAATTCATACCGAAATATGTTCTCCCTGATCGCCTATCTTGCCAGCCTGTGTGAACTCACTTTGTGCGCAGTGGTATTTTGTTTGTTTGGTTGAAGTTTTTTTGGGGTGAAGATAAAGCAACGTGACATTTTTTTTTCTATTTAAAACCTGGCATGCAAGCTTGTTTCTATAGCCCATTTGGGTCTGCGCGGCTGAGCTATGCTAACAAAGTGCTGTGCATCAGAGTGAATGCACACACAGTTACCTATCTAGTTAGTGAGGCCCCGGCTAAATATATTCCATCATGAATAATCAGTGTTGTTTACCTTTAATTTCTGTGCTCCATTCCGTTACTTTTTAGTGCCATTAAAAATACACAAATGTAATTTAAAAATAATGTGCCTTCTTTTGCAATTTCCAACTGCAATCTTTGTAATATTTGATAAGTTTGATTTGCATCCTGTTAATGCCTGACTTTGTCTCTCTCTCTTCAGCTAAACCGCTTCATCACCATGGGCCAGAATGCCTTCGACTCAGGGTGGACGTTGTGGCTGCAGACGGTAAGTCAAGTGTGCGCCTCTAACTGGCTGGTGGATGTAATGTCGGGCTTGTTCATATAGGGCTCGACGAGTTGATGGGTAGTTCCGGTAAAAATTATACCGTGAATATGACGTCCGGTGCTGTCACGTTACTGTGTTCTGACTTATTTTTGAACTTGTTTATTTAATGGGAGCACACACATGTTGCTAAATTCCACACCCAAATGTTCTGGTGCGGATGTATGTCCCACAAATGCATGATTCAACAATCTGCGCAACCCGTTCCATTTACTAATTTTCGTCAGTCATCCCATTGGTCCAAAAGAATGTATGAGCATACCAAGTGAGTAACTTCACGTTGTATTTTCAAAATGTGAGCCCTGTTTCTTTTTTTTACAACCAGCTGTTATATGCCACTTCAAAGTTACGAATTATACAACGGATAAAAGATGATTCCAATTTTCTACATTCTAAAAATGTCTTCTGATGTTTTGGCAGTAAGTTCAGTGCTGTTGTTAGGTCCGTTAAAGTCTGCGGTGCCGAAAGAGCTTCACTCAATTGGTCACCAACTTTTTTTAAAGACTTTTTAGCTCACAGAATGTTGATGTAGTTGCTTAACAAAAAATCTAGACTTTTTAAAAAAGTTTTTAAAAGTTGAGAAAAGAATGAGCAAAAAAAAAAAAAATTCTGCCTTGAGTTCCCATACCCTCGACTTGAGTAGGCCTACTGCCCCTGCTTCTCTTGTTCTCCTGCTACAGACAAAAGCCACATGTCCTTGTGGTTTCTACCAGGGTATTTGTGTGCCAGTGTAAAAGCATCTTATTATTATCCAGCGTGTTGACTAACTGTGGCTCTGTGTGTGCGTGTGCCAGGCTCCCAGGAGGCGCGGGTATCCAAGGGCGGAGGAGGAGGCGGCAGTGGCGGCAGCACTGCCAACGACGGCGGGGCCGGGAAAGGGGGCGGAGCCCACAATCCGTCCAACAGACTACCCCCAGGTAATGCCCCCCTCCCCTCATCATCACGAGCACCGCTCGCAGCGGCTCGCCTCGCTCTCATGCTCTCTGTAATTACACCGTGAGTCAAACAATAGGCAGGTAACGCCCGGGGGAGGCTTGTAAAACGCCGAAGGATGTACTTTCATTTTTTTTTCCTTCTGTTCCCAACCCCCCCCCTCGTTCAGACGTTGTAAAACAGAGTTCACAGTGAGTGGGCGTGGCCAGGGTTTTATCAGTATTTCTCCGGCATATTGTATCAGACGAGATGGTTGACAGATGAACTGTTAAAACAAATTTGTTTGGCAATAAAACGATAAGAACAGGACGTACTGCACAACACCAGAGATATAAACAATAAGAGAATAGGTCACATTGAGTGCATGTAGTGGATCGCATGACAGTAACTGAGTAGTAACTATCTTGGAAAAAAAATACTCAAATAAGATGACTTCTTCATGACAACAATAAGATGACTACTTCATTTTAATAATAACTAAAACTACTTCATTTACTTCATTCTATTCAGCAGTTGCCGAGTGACAAAAAAATGCCACTTTTTTCAAAGTGGGTTTTAATCAAGATTTCACATAACTAACTTTACTCAAAAGTTCTACGAAAAACATGGGTACTTCCAAAGTCTAATAGTTACACTTTAATCTGACTTTAATCACTGCTTTGGAAAATATCACAAGTTACATCAATTGTTATTGGAAAAGCACTAAAATCAAAAACACGTGTTGCTTAGTTAGTGAAAAAACTAAAATTGTTCAAAGGCAGAAAGTTGCTTAAAAGTTACTTTAGAAATAACTTGGAAAAACATATATTTTGTAAGCAATTTGATACGGAAACAAACATGTGACCAAATATGTGCCTTATGTGTTTAACAACACATACGTATTTGTGGAAATTGTACACTGGCAGCAAGTTCCGGGAATTTTGGGAAGTGAAGTGTGATAAAAGCCCAAGACTGTTGGTGGCCTGAGATAGCATGAATGAAGGGTATTTCCCTATAATAAAACCAAGTTGAGGTTAAACCTTCCCAATGATCGTTGATAGTGTTATTAAATATGCAGTAGCTCATTTCAGTCAACATGTTTATGTAGTTTCACCCAGACCACCATGTGATGACCACCCGTAACCAGTGATCTATAATAATAAATACCTACTCATTTTAACTAACTCGCTACTTTTTCCAGAGCAGTAATCCTTTTTTAAATTATTACACAATTATTTGTTATTCATTATTACTCTACTATGCCTGAATAGCCAAGTCATTTATTAATAAAGAAATAAATGTACATTATTTATCTACATGCAAGTTGAAAACACCCTCTCAGTGAGTTTATGGCACTTGGCAGCTGACTCACTAAAGTAACTAAAGCTAACTATCTAATCAAACTTGGTTACTCATAACTTGTCGTTAATCAAACTCCATCAGCTAATTTATTTCATCCTTTCTGCTTCTTCCAGCTGACGATCCTGTGGTGGTGCCCAACATCCAGCAAATCATTCACCCCAACAGTGCGGCGTCACGTCCGGCGTCCACATCCCTGCTGGCGGGCGTGTCGCTACTGATGCTTCTACAGAGACTACTGCAGTGAGCAGCTCCCCCGCCACGCACGACACTGTCCCCAAGACTCTCCACGTGAGACGGACCTTACTCGGGGGGGTGTGACCGGAAAGATGGGCACAGCAGAGGCAACGCGTCCCTCACTTAGGGAGCTAGGTTGCTTGCTTTCACCGTGAACCTTCACATCACCTCGTGTGCCGGAAGACACAGAAAGAGCGTGTGGTTCTAGGTTCGCAACCAGAAAATGTTTCAGGGTGACTTGGGCTCCAACCTCGCCCGCAACCTGCTGGACACCCCAGAAAACATACAAGTTAATGGTTGAAAGCCAGCGCCCTCGGACGCAACGCTGGTATTCCAGACTGGAGTCAGGGTACGGGCCGGGCCTCACTGCTGGTCCACCGATCCCAGAGAGCCAAAAAGTACGGACAGCGAGTTTTATTGTATTAAATACAATGACTCGGGGATGACAATGGGGTCACTCTCGCTCTTCTCGGGCTTCGAGCAAAGGGAAGTGTGGACAGCCGAGAATGCTGAGCGGCGCTGGCGGGATGTTTAGGCCTGTTGTCTGTTTAAAAGGCTCCGTTCCGGAGCAGGAAATGGCAAGGAGACCCCACTCGCTCACCCCATCCAGGGAGCTCTTCCTACCCACCCCCCAAAAAAAGCTGAAAAGAAAAATGACAGCGTCACGTTCCCACCTGGAACCCATTTTTTGCACTCCCCTTCCCAGAACAACGCCAAAAAAATTAACAGACACACAAAAAAAAAAAATAAATGCAGCCGTTGCGAGCCACCACCAAACCAACCCCACGTATGGACCGGGGAGACAGGAGTGGGAGAGCGGTTTGCACGTGACGGCTGCGGCGATAAACGTTAATGGGAACCATGGGGCTGAACACACAAACCACTTTGTCTCTGTGTACGTACCCATGCCCTCTCAGATGCACACCAACATCCTTGCCAGGACGTAATTGCATATTTTTTTTGTGTAGTGATTGCGTCGTGGGTTATTCACGTGTTCTTTATCTCATTACCATGATTGCATTCAGGCTCTGCAATATGTAAGGGACCAATACAATCACACCATACAGTATGTACAGCAGTCGCCGTAATGTTAGTGTCACATATCTCCATATCCGCCAGTAACCACTGCTAAGACCATTGTGCGGAAAAGTGAGTAAAAGTTATTTTTGTCAAATCGATGGACCTTCTACTCCTCATTTTTAAAGTGACATTTGTTCTCTTGTTACGAGTGTCGTTGATGCAGTTTACATACAGCAATGTCGGTTAGTCTTGACTTCATACGTCGGCCTACACGTCAAGTGCATAGGGTTGGTTGTGCGTCATTCCAGCGTGAACAAACTGGACTCTTGTGTCAACAATGCCTCGATCTTGAC
Organism: Bregmaceros cantori; assembly: GCA_900302395.1. NCBI lineage: Eukaryota > Metazoa > Chordata > Actinopteri > Gadiformes > Bregmacerotidae > Bregmaceros > Bregmaceros cantori. The sequence goes on along the minus strand of OMKY01120704.1, from coordinate 3,990 downwards.
GCTGGTCAGGATTCGGTGCACCTGCAAGGCTGCACCAGAGCGAACGATCGAGCAGCCAAACTTGCCTTGCTGCACAACCCCTAACTGTGGGCTAATCCGCCGTTACATCGTTCGCAATCATCTAGTTTTACTCACTCCGTTGGTGCACAATTTTGAAATGTATCGGGTCCGCACGGACACGTTCTGTCAGACAACTTGCATATGGACTACCAACCAGATGCCGCAAAATTTCACTTCCATCCGCAAGGTGAATGACTCGACTCAACACTCCAACCTCCAGCCCTATGTAGCATTGACAGTTTGCTTGCCGTTTTCTTGACGTTTGTTGGTTTGTTCCATAACTACCACTACACACACTTGACGAAGTGCTGATACACTGTAGCACTCGACGCCATCACTACTACTACTACTACTGCTACTACAACAACAACACGCACACGCTAGTCCGTGTCCTATGCTTAGCGCTCAACATTAATGACGCGAACGTTGTACCAACGTTAAAAATAAAATTGTACATTCTGTGAAAATAATTTATGCCATTTGTTTGTTCCTGTGTCGACCAGCTGAGAACCTTTTACTGTACACACTTATGGTGTATTCTTTCCAACAAAGAATGTTTACTACACGTGTGTAAAAAGAAAAGTGTTTTTATTTTTATTTTTTTCACTTTTGTGCTTGTGTGTTTGGCAGCTCGTGTCAGAAGGGAGGTGCGTGTGTTTTTGGGGAGGTATTGCTGGCTAAATTAATCTGCCCAAAGTGTGTAGACAGACGCAGCACGGGGAAGCTGGCCTACCCCGCTGTTGTTTGCAGGTACAGGTACATAGAGCTTAATAATAATTAATTTGACATAGACTCGGAGGGACGGAAGCTAAATAACTTCTAAAGAGGCTAGTTGCACAATGGCAGTTTACAAGCAAAAATGCATGTAACATTGTATTTGTCATCAATTTGAAGGAATTTTTGGAATGTACTGCTTCCAATTACACCCCCATCTAATTGTCCGTTTTCATGGACCATTTGATGATTTTTGGAATCTGCTATTTCCACCCAACGTGAGTGCATGGTGCATTACGTTGCAGCCAGTAATCATATATTTGCTATGTTTGTTACAACAACACCATACTATTAATGCCATATCTGTCATTTTGCTAATTATTTATTGTGGTCTCTTTTGGGCAAATAATTGGAAGTGAATGCACCTGGAATTAAAAACATTGCACACATAACAATTATTTGAGGAAGTAATATATTCAATGGCTGTACTGGAAAGTCGCTTGCACTGCCGTTGTGTGAAAATAGCCTGTGCCACGAGATTAATTGAAATGGGTTGAAGTAGATCCCAGTGCCAACTTAATAAGTAAAACTTCACACTTTAAGAAATGACAAGTAAAACCAAATACAATGGTAATTTGCCATGTTTTAAATTCTGATTATTTATTTCAAATGTGTATATAAAAAAAACACGAAATTCCTTGAACAAGTATAATCGTAATAAATACATCAATTTGGTATTGACGGAAAGGACTATGAAATGCAATTGAAATCAGCACATTTTTGTTCTTCAATGTTTAGTGGTCATTTTCGAAAGCTATGCTTCATTCCGTGTCATATTCCGAATGAATGGTCCCATATAACTAGCAATTGTTTTTCATTGAATTTTCCACTGCCTTGTCATCTCACTCTTTTGTGCTTAGTTTGTTTTAAACAACGCTATCTGGGTCCAAAGAGAAGCTGTCGTTGTGAACGAGTCGTTTGCTTTGTAATAAACGGTAGCCCCAGTCCCGGGCGGGTGTCCAGGTTTTCCGTTATAATCCCTCCGTAGTCGGTTGGCAACCACCTCTGTGTCTTGCAGAGTGTGGACCTGTACCAAGCACGCCGGATGATAATGTGTTATGGTGGGCTGCTTGTGTCGGAACCACCATTGAAGTCAGTGTTTTATCCTTTTGGATTTTCTACAATATTTTGTACATGTGTATTATATGTATATAAAGAAGATTCTATTGAGAGAGAGAGAAAAAACAACAACCTGTTTGATATGCTAAATGTGAACATTTTCATGTGAAATTAAATATTTTTGGGGAAACCTAGACTTGTGTGTGTGTCTGTTTTTAAATCTTTCACTGCCAGAAATATTTATACGTCGGTGCCCCTCCCACCTCAAAGATTTGCACTTCCAGTTCTTGAAGTAAATGTATTAGCTCTGCCCACGGCAATTAGTGATGAAATCACCAATGTGAGTTCTAACAATCCCAAACAGAAAACTAGAATTATGCAGTCGTCACCGACTGCCAAAGGGATAGCCCCGAAACGCAATAGAAGCGTCAATAAACCCCAGAAATATTGAAGAGCTGTGCTTGCTGTAGGAATTGTGGCGTCAGGAGCCTTGTATAGTACAGGCCAGATTGCCATTCTGTTCATGAGGCAGGTATGTGTACAAATTTCCCGTGGGAGGGGTAAAAATAATCTTGGATCTTGACACGTCTCAGTAAATCTGGAGTTTTAGCATTCAAGATTTTGTGCAAGTGCTATAACACAAAGGAAAAAGTTGGCCAGCTTGGAAGATTTAAATGAAATGAAATGTATATGCCTCAAAACCAAACAACTATGGTAAAATTGGTCAGAAGTTACAGAGCAAACAAAAATTCTGCTATCTTGCAAGTGTTAGTCATAAGAATCTCATCAGTTTATGACCCTAGTCCAGAGCATTAATGCAACAAATCTGTGACAAATCCATGCGAAGAGCAGCACACACAAAACCATTACATCCCCTACTCTTCACGTTTCTGAGATATGATCATGTACACATGCACCCAAGTATCAACGTACAAATACTTAATTACTGTACTCAAGTAGACTTTTCAAGTACCTGTACATTTCAAAGTATAGTTTTACGTGAGTACTTTTTACTTCTATTGGATTTTTAACAAAACAGGGTCGTTACTTTTGTCTTCTTTTTTTCTGCAACAACATGGTAGGACTACATGAATAGCGTGAATGAGTTAGTAGGGGGCGGTACTCGGTAATGAACTGAGTACAGTAGCAGTTAATACGTTGTTTTCATTTAGTCTCTGGGTGTGCCCCTCAAAAAAAATACCGCCTGTGAATTGTTAAGGCAAATTGGTTTTGGTACAAAAGGTTTTGTACTTTGTACTTTATACTTTTTAAATACTTTTGAGTACATTTTAGAGCTTGCACTTTTTACTTTTAGTACATTTCTTAGCCTGTACTTTTACTCTACTTCAGTAGATATTTGAATCAGTACTTTGTAGTCTTACTCGAGATGTTTTTTTTACAAATGTGTTTTACTCTTACTCAAGTAAGAAATCCTGGTACTTTTGCCATCTTTGCACACTGCAATGGTGGCAACACTCAACAATGATGAATTGGAAGGCATTTTGGAATTGGAACTGTGACTGTCCCGAGGATGCCTCGACATGGAAATTGTCGGTGATGGGATTCAGAGAGCCCTGCAGCCTTCAACCCCTCGGTCGTGGCAACGGCCATTCTGCCAAATTGAGCTGGAGCCACACTGGATCTTATAAAGAAGAGGATGCCTATGACTCACAGCTGATTTTTGCCATCCTAAAAATGTCTTGACATATTTAACATTAGTCTTGAGGATATAATAATCAAATATGTATAATATATACATATTATATGTATATATATTATAGACAGTAGGTTAGACCACTGCATCCAGCCCCATACAGTTTTGTGCCTGTGGCTTAGTGTCCAAGCGCAGGCAGCTGTCGTAAGACCACTTCCCATCATCAACCATCAGCATAAGTATGCTGCAGGTCTGCTTCCCGACTCTCTCGTCCCGCACTCACACTACCCCTGTCAATAAAATGGAAAAAGTTTGGTAAAGCTTCCGTTTACAGTGAGGCTAAATGTTAATACTTCCAGTGTATTAAACAATAATTAGAAATACAACTAAACCATAGCTTCAGAATAGTTACTGTGTAAATAAGCAGCAAATACAAAATATTT
>OMKY01120648.1:29059-41536 GCA_900302395.1 Bregmaceros cantori | reverse complement strand
GGTAAGTTTTTTGCTTATGGTCAACAACGCCAAGACATTTCCAAAATGCAAAAATGAATATATTAACTCCCATTTTCGTAGAAGAGATGCTGTTCTTTATTGCACACTGTTATGTATAGATGTATTTTGTGACTAGTTGGACCTTCAAACATCAGTATACAGTCATTCAAATTTGGAACAACGGTGATTGAACTGACAATTGTATCTGATAGACAATCGACTGGTTTATATGGGCGCATCTGAGCTAAGGTAAGGTTTTTTTTCCCCATGATGCTTTGCATGATCGTTCTGATTCTATATCATTGATAAAAAAAAACCATGAAGAAAACCATCAAAATATTGCTGAATATTTGGGTTTTTTTTTGGCGTAAGCATAAGCACAATGTCCTCATTTTATTGATTATGTTAGCCTGATGAGAGAGAGGTCTAGCGGGCGTCCAGTATATGACCAAAAGGGGAAGCGATCTCATGGCATTGCATGTGCTGTGAAGCCTGTGATCCAAGCCCGTCTATGAATGGGGCTGACTTGGCACAGCGGATTAAACCACTGCTCCACGGGCCTAGCCCCCCACTTGAGTAGTTTTTTTGAGAAAAAGTTGATGAATAATACAGATTGGTCGACTAATCGTTTCAGTAATCGACAACTACTGAATTTTTTTTTTAAGTTATTTTTTCCGGCGTCAGCGCTGTTTTTCCTTCTTTATTGGATAGGATTAGTCGGAACCAGGGCTTAAGAGATCATTGACCATTCCATAGCCGAGGGCCATAGAAGCTAAATGCGGCCTCTCCATGCGATTTGGAGTTAACTCGTGGAACTACTAAGAGCCCTGTGCCTCTGGACCTCAGGTTCCGCGACGGCTGATATGGTACAAGCAAATCAACTAAGTACAGAGGGGCGAGTTTGAAAACCAGTGGAATTCTGAAACGGACAGGGAGCCAGTGCAAAGATTTCAAAATTAGAGTAATGTGTTCCTGTCCTCTGGTCCTTGTCAGCACCCGAGCAGCTTGAGTTTTGTAAAAGTTGTAGGTTATTAGTGGTATTTTTAGGAAGACCAGAGAGTAGGGCGTTACAATAGTCTAGGCGACTGGAGACAAAAGCATGCAACAGCACCTCTGTACTGGCCAGTGATAGAAATGGTCGAACTCTCGCAATGTTTTTGAGGTGGTAGAAGCCCACCTTTGTTACTTTCTTAATATGTGGGATGAAATTCAGCTCTGTATTGAAGGTCACACCAAGGTTTTTAGCGTAATCTGCATTATTGTGCAAATATTTTGATGTTTTTCATCATATTCCTATGTTTCTTTATCAGTAATGTTGAATAATATTAATCATATTTTGCATTTTCATGAATTATCAAATAATATCAAATTTGTGTAGACCATTAGGTGGTGGTGTAAGCGAAAAAAGAATGCTGAAAATAATGGTGATTATTGATTAAACTCCTTGGCGATTAATCGATTATTGCATTAGTTGTCGATTAAGTTCATAATCGATTAGTCGTTGATGTGCTAACCTGTGTTGTGTCATTTCAGGGCGGCTGCGATGACCTTGAGGACAGTACTGTTGTCTCTGCAGGCTCTCCTAGCCGCTGCAGAACCAGACGACCCACAGGATGCTGTTGTAGCTAATCAGGTTGGAAACGTGCTAGTAGCTAAATCCCTTGGTGTCTGCTCTTTTAGACAGCAATGACTACAATTTTCAATCACTTATTTATTTACTATGTGAAGAAATCCTCCTTTTGCACTCCTCTTTTTGTATATGTGTGTCGTATTACATTTCCATTAGGAATCTGCTGCCATATTGTGACGGCGACGCCATCTACTGAATCTTTGTACCTCAACTTTTTTTCTTTTTAAGTAACTTTTTCGGTGCAAGCTGCGTCTGTGATAGGCCGCAAGTAGTAGGTACATGGCACTCTCTAACCACTCTGCCACCACGTGGTTGTTGTTCTTATTGTTGTTTTTATATTTTTATATAATTTCATGTTTCCCTGTTGTTTTTGCTGTGCTCGATCTGTACATTACAATATACAATAAATGATTATCTTAACTTGAACCATCGCCTGTTTTCCAGTATAAACTCAACCCGGACATGTTCAAGCAGACGGCTCGACTGTGGTCTCACTTCTACGCGGGAGCGCCTATTAACAGTCCTGACTACACACGCAAAATAGAAGAACTCACTGCTATGGGCTTCCAGCAGGTAAAGGCATTGCAAGCACATTTTATAGCTAATATTTGGACATTTTACTTATATTTGTGTATTTTTAAATTATGTTTGATGATAATATCTACCAAATCGGTGCATTATTGCTGCACCATGCAACACAACATTGCATATTTATATTTTCCACCAAAATGTTTTTTTACTGTTCACAAGAGCAGAGCATGAAAAAAGGGAATGCATCAAAAACAAAAGATGGTAATAAAACACTGCAATACAAATAGATGAAATAATAATAATAATAATAATAATAATAATAATAATAATAATAATAGGCACATAGATGGATTCCTTTCCCATCGCACACAGTCCATCCTAGACCCACTGAACCCAAATATCTATGTATATGATCCTGAGGGGAAACATCTGCACACTGTGTGTGCTGTGATCTAAGCCATAGCAACAACACTATGTATGGGGCTGGCTCGGAGCAGAGTTCTTGGCCCAACGCCACAAGGCCAGTCCGTAATATCAATATTTTGATTTTGATGAAGACTCAATAAAAATTGTTTTTTATTCGTTTTTATTTTAATATTTCACATTTTCTGATAACAAAAACAATAAATGAATTCCTTGCCAATTATCGATTATTAAAGTCATTGCTGATTTAATATTTCTTTCTTCATTAATTGTTGCACCCCTAATATGCTAAACAATATTTTCACCCGTTTAATTCATTCAGTCATTTATTAACACCTTGTCGAATGGTTGTGTTCAGGATGCAGTAATATCGGCGCTGTCATCAAAGTCGTGGGATGTGGAGACGGCCACCGAAGTGCTGCTGAGCAACTAAGCATCTACCAGACCCTCCCCGGACCTCTGACCACCCACCACCACACGGAGCCGCCAATCTCCTCAAAATCTTCCCCCAATACGCGGACGATCACCGCCATTGCCATTACACCGACAGCACCTTGCTATCACCTGCCCCCAAATGATCCGATTCATGCTCTCCACAAGACCGTTTGATACCTTTGGTTCTCTTGGTCGTTTGTGCTTGATCTCTGTGTAATTTGATTGTGTCGTCGGGGGGAAAACGGAACGGAACTGTAGCATAGGAAAGCACTGGGGTGGCGCACCCCAACAGACTTGTACATCGTTTATGGTTGCGAGAACCGCTGTAATAATCTTGTTTTTCTGAGCTGGATATCGCCACTCGGGACTTTTGCTACAGCCTTGCGTCCGTGGAGAGCACTAACTCCCCCACACCTTCCCATCTCAGTTCCAACGCTGTCTCCAACACCACCTCCTTTGTTTTGAGTGAAAAAAAAACATGTTTGAAGGTACAAAAAGGTCTCCCGGTTTACACTTGAAATCCGCAGCACGAGCAGCGGCAGCAGCAGCCTTCTTTATCATTTGCGTTCATCATTATTGTCGTCGCCAACAATCGCTCCTTTTTTCCCCGACTTCCATTCTCGTCATGTGACTCACCAGTTCCTGCTCGGCTGACCACATGCTGCGTTCCTTTTGCCCCAAACGTTGCAAGTCTTCATCGATCATGTCTCTCGCTGAGAAAACTGAGTGACAAGCTTTCCAGTTGTAACCAGTTCGACCACTGCGTGCCATCGGAAATCATGCAAATATAAATAATACGTAGTTTTATTCGATTCTCTGAAGCTTTAGGTGGCAAACATTTTCATGGCAAATTTGCACCATTCTTTCTCAAGATGACCAAAATTTCTGCAGATTATATCTAAACCTCACCGCTAACTGCTTATGAAGAGGATCTGTAGTTTCCTGCAAATTGTGTGTTGCAGGTGCAACAATCAATTGTGAAGCAAACAATTATGAAAATAGTTGGCAACAAATGTACTGATTGATCTTTGCCATGGAATTGAATCATTGTTACTGCTGCCAGTTTTTCCCTAGGGTTAAGTACGTACCATTAAAAATTACTAATACAACCTTTCCAAGACTTACTGCCGATAATCCTAATATCGTATATGGTATTGAGGATATATTGAAATATTACAATATTCAATGTTATTGCTCTATTGCCCAAGCCTATTTGCATGCCTTCTGCCCCCACTTCTGAATCGGACCACACAAATTCAATCTTGATTTATAATTCCTAATAGTTCTAATCATTAAACAGACATAATTGTTGAGATTTTTCTTGCCACCAAAAGATTTTGTTGGGGAAATGCCAAAGCTCATACTCCATATGAAGATCATATGTGCATATCTATGGTTAACATAATGGGAGGTGAATGCATGTTTCGTGTGAATTGAAGCTAGTACATTGCCGCACTTGACCGGCTCAAGAAAATATAAAGTTGGTGTGGCACTCATTTTAAACAAGACGTTTAAAATGACATTTCTGTCATTGTGCTTTTTTTTTCCACACTGGCGCAATATGAGTATGCAACCAGGTGGCAAACGGAATGCACGAATAGTTCACTTCCGTAATGATTTTATTTGTGGTCCACCACGAGTAGGCCGGTCACACAATGTAAATACCTGCCAGGTATTTGAATATATTTTGACGCTCATTGGATCTTTATAGCAACACGCATTGAACCGTTGGTTGTCGAAACCTTTTTTGAAGTGATTAAAAACTCATGATAGCCGACAGTTTGAGTGTTAGCGTCACCAGAGCAGCATGCCTGTGGAACAAGTATGACGCGGCTTAGAAGTGTAAGGGGTGAAAGTCCCTGCCATGTGGACTCGAACCAACCACCCATTTTCCCCATCGGCCATTTTGGCAGTGAACTGGCGTGAAGCTCAACCAGTTGTTGAAAGAATGTATTTTATTTTTTGCCGTGATGCCCTCCCAGCAGGTTTAAAGGAGTTAATTTGTTGAAATTATATTTTTCCCCCAACTGATCTCAAATTATTTCCCAATATTGTCCTGCTACACTGTTGAGATCATAGTGGAACCTAAAACACATTGAATTCAATTAATCGTTTGTCGTTTTAATTAATCGTTAATCTTTTGGTTGCAGTTTTAACCAAATCAATTCAAGAATTGTGCTGGCTCTGTGGCGCAATCGGTGTATGGTGCCTGTGACTTAGTTCACAGGTACAGGCAGCATTGCGAGCTCTCCTCCCTGTGCTGATCTTTTTGCAATGTCTTCCCTCATTTACACCGAAATAATAATTCAAAAATAATAATTGCAACCAATCCAGAGATTAATTTTGGATTCATTTAAAAATATTTTTTTCAGACGTGAAAAATAATGTGTTCAATTTCTTTTTCAAAAAAAAAAAATTCAAAAGTAACCCCTTCCTAACCCCTCCCAGAAACATGGGTTCTTCCCATAACTTGGTAATTGTATATGCACAGGTCATGCACCAGATGTGTAAATAGGACAAACTGTACATTTTTAAAAATTATTATTTTCTTCCTTTTTATAAGATGTTAAGGACAAATATTTTAAATATGAACTTGAGTTGACATTAACAAAGGTATTTCTAGTTGCATGGGAAACCCAAGCTTCATAAGCACCAATCTTATCAAAATACCAAGTTTACTGGTATGTAGTTGAATAGCTCGTCTATGTTACCGACACCCTCACTGTCTGCCCTGCAGTCCATGATGCACATAATCGACCGGCGCGGTGCAACCTATGGTGCGCGTAGCTCTGACTATGTGGTGGTAACATTGAAACATTACGAAGGTTGCATTGGAGCGTTATTCTAGGGAGTTCCCTTGAAGAAAGAAAAGGTAGCAATTCATTGTATGTCAACATTATTTAGTAAAGATTCCTTTTTAAAATAAACAAATGATTTGGCCATAGTCCTAGCATTTCATTATGCTATGTACTCACCACAAGAAGTTTGAACTATGTCCGTGAACCTCCATCATTGTGCTGGCTCTGTTCAGAATGTTCGACCTCTGCATCCAGCACACACAGTCTCGTGCCTGTGGCTTGAGTTCACAGCGCGCACAACTGTCGCTAGATCGCTTCCCCGCACCGAGTGTCCTGCTGGTCTGCTTCCCCACTCTCACGCTAGCATTGGCCATAAAATTGAAGCATGCCGCTTGCGGCCCAAAAAAAAAACCCAAAAAACCTTGCAACACAAAAAATGTCAGACAGGAGCGTTCGTGGGAATACTTCAACCAGTCATTGGAAGTGCTGTGGTCACATCAAATTAGGTGAGCACAACGCCTGATAGAAAACAAAGCACCATCCACACTCGGTTGCAGCACTGCTCTATTGGTCAGAACAATTCTTTTACTAGTCGATTATTTGCCAATTATTGAAACGATTAGTCGACTAACCGGTTGGATTTTTTTTCCATTTGAAGCAGAAATTGATCTTGTAGCATAGTCTGTGAGCAAGAATTAGTCAATTAAGTTATTTAAGTTACATACTCGGACACACTCATTGCAATCAATTCATGTGCTAATATTTTTGATGTTTTTCTTCATACTCATGTTTTTTTATCAATAATGTTGAATGATAATATTAGTCATTTTGGGGGTTTTCAGAAATTATCAAATTTGTGTAGACCACTGGGTGGTGGTGTCGGCCAAAGAAAACTGCTGGCAATGATTCAATTTGTTGGCGATTATTGCATTAGTTGTCGATTATGAGGTTTATTGATTAGTCATCAATTAGTCGACTAATCGTTGCACCCCTACAATAGTGATGTGGACTAATGAACTTGGTCCCTGTTTGTGTCCTCTATCAAAGTGATGACAGTTTTTGGTTTTTGGTTTGTCAATAGGGATAATGAACATTCAATGTTGTCATCCAGACAACAAACGTTTAGCGTATAGTTTACTCTTAATGGCATGGGGTTCCTCCTCGGCACCTCCCAGGAGGCAAAGGTTAGAGTATTTTCAAAAGCGTTGTAGGTACATAAAACCTTCAAAGGTTTTGTTCGGGGGTGTTGATGGTGATGAAATGTTGGAAGGCGAACATCTGATTTACTGGAAGAACTTCAAGCTTCCCCTCCCTTGATGAACTGAGCACAAACAGATTTTCAAGTTTGCTCGGAAGATCTTGGACTTTGCTCTAAGGACATTGACTCCAACGTTCCCCTGGCATGGCCTGCACTGACACTGACAGACGGTGGATCATGGGATTGTTGCCCTCCAAGTGTGCAACTGGGACAAAGCAGTTTCTGGGTGACGATCGTTAGGGCACGTAATAAGGATAATGGAATGAGATCCTGCAGCTCACTCGGCTCCTTGCAAGGCCTTAAAAAAAAGTCAACATTGTGCGCTTGGAAAGGCATTGTTGACTAGTTTAACCGTCTTGCAGGTAAACTGTTGCCAACTAGTCTAATCATAGCATTTGCTTTTTAGAAAGTGTTAGGCTGTTGCCTATGGTGTAACTTCTACATAATCAACAACAAAAGGCTGATGAGCTAAGCGCTTCAGAGTATCTGATCTCACGGCCCCTGACAACTTGCCGGTCTTCATAACATGCCTCCAGTGTCGTTGAAATGTAAACGCTTTCTGTGATTTGATGCCAACTCTATAGCATGGGGATTAAATGTGTTATTCACCCACATTTACACATTGGTGCAGGCGCATCGCTTTAGTGACGCCTCCAAAGGTTGTCGAGTTTGATTTGGCACATGCCTAGATGATTCCCCTTTGCTTTTCAGGCGGCTGAAAAGAGCTGGCTGATACATTCGTTTTGATGCTGCCGTGTTCACTATGAGGATATTAACAGTTCAGAGCATAGCCTTTTCATGTCTCGTGTGATTTTGCTTGGGAGGTTTCATGCAGTTGTACTATTTTAAAAAACTGACCAGTGTTCACCAAAAGCCTCTAATTCATATATCATTGAACTGCTCTTATAGCCATGGAAGTGGGTGAGAAATGAAATAACGCAAACGATTTGTGTTCAGATTTAGCTCCGTTGCCGCAAGTTTCATGTAGCGAGTTAAGATTCAAATCATTTGCAAAACTAATTTCATCGTTGTCGCTCTTAGGTGGTTGCACTCAAAGGGTCGAATGAGAAAGGTAGAGTGACGGTGGGAGAGAAAAAAAAAGTGCCGCAGTTGATTGCAGTGAAAATGATACCTTGGAGGCATCCCACACACTTACATACATACCCCAGTATCCGGTAAAACCATGAAACCGCCCACGCCTAGTGCACCTCCATCTCACTGTTGCAGTGGAGAAGCTGCCGGTGCTGCCGTGTTTGCCCTTGGTGATCGCCCCATGCTGTCCTCTAGTAACGCAGCTCCCCAGTAGCCTGAAGCAGGAGTCGGCGTGGCGGACGCCGGCTTCGTTGTACATATCGACATGAGCTCCCATTGGCCGGTGCTCGCTGACTGCAGGATCTACTCTTTTTGTTTTGTAATGGAAAGGACAAACTGCTAGCAAGTTCTTCCCATGTACAAATAGGCTGCACGAGGATTTAAAAAAAACAAAAACAAAAAAAAAACGCTTTGGGTGGGGGGAGGCTGCATATCTTTGTCTTTTTTGGGTCAGTGTTATGGAATCATCTGCCAATAAACCATGAAAAGCAAGAATTTGAGTAAGCAACACAATTGTTTCAAGTCTTTTGACAGTCTTTCATTTTTTGACTCTGCTTTGGCTCTCGTGATGAAGCTTCCATTGCGACTTTTAAAGGTTCGTCAACACAACTGTGACACGCTGGTCTTTAAGCATTAGACCAGCATTCGGACGCTGCACCACTCCAGGCATAGCGGACCATTTTTGGTCCATACCGGAATCATCACGATCGACGAGGCCTTCAAGATTGGCAAATTGCTGTACATGAGGATTTGCATTTAGATATCCTTGACAGGAAGACCAAGTCATGTCATATACATTTTTGGAGCTCATCTGCAGATGTGTTTGTGTGCCGAGTCAAAACAGCATTTTCTCATTTTAAAGTTTTTTTTTTTCTTTTCTGAAATTGTTGAGACATCTGACCCCCCCGCCCCTCCCGATTACACCCCTCCCTCTTCCCACTGCATGTTATTTATTGTGACCGTGTCATGTTTGATTAAAAAATAAAGGTGTTACAAGTCGGATCTTTTTTTATTTTAGCTGGACAATTTATATCATTATATTGTTATAGGCTTTTTTTGTTATAGGCTTTTGACCAGTGTATACATAATATAATTCAATGCTGATTCAATTTCACCTTCACTTCACGTTTTCAATTGTACTGTGTATTAGAAGCATAGACTATACAGTCTATGAGTGGAAGTTGGTTATTTTCATGTCTTTATCTGCATACATACTCAAGCAATTTCCCTATACAAACTTTAGAGCTGTATTTGGATGGTAGAGCATCCCACACCGCACGTGTGTATATAGTCTTGTTGCCGTGAGATCGCTTCCCCTCACGGTCATATAATCTAAATAAAAAAAAAATAATTTACAAACGGGAGCGGACGTGCAGTTCCACTCGAATTTGTAAATTATTTATTTTCATTTAGATTCTTCAGTCGTCATCAGTGATGGCTGTTTATATGGCCTCGGCCGCTGGGGGTCACCCGTGAGTTGACACTGAGCGAACGCTGGGCGGGTTACATGGACGCGCAGGAAGGTGGGAAGGTTACTTTTTTTTTTCTTTTTTTTAATAATCGCTTACTCATTCCAGATTTTAATTAGTAACGAGTTTCACATCTAACATGAACTTCAAATTTCTGTTCAGTCCTTGTAAAATCAATTTGTTCATTCATAGGTTATAGTTTTTTGTTATTTTCTCGTACGTTCTTTTTTTCTTGTATTGCTCTCAGCTATAATTTGTCAACATTATTGACCGTGTACAAGCAAATCAAAAGGCAATTTCCTGCGTTACCATTCATTTCAATTTTGGTGCAAAATGGTGCTATAAATGTAGTTGTGCTTCATTTGACTATGTGAATACATGAACGACTATAACATTGCGTGTAATCCAAAACATAGTTTTGGATTAGTAGCCTAACCAACTGAGCTACTGGGCAGCACTTCTTCAAGTTATTTTTTGGGTGCAAGCGCCGTTTTCTATTCATTTATTGAGAGAGAGATAGTGATAGGATTTGATCGGAAATTGATCTTATGCCTGTGGCTTGAGTTCGCAGCTCACGCGGCTGTCATGAAATTGCTTCCGGCGAAATAAGTATGCTGCAGGTCTGCTTTCCCGCTCTCTCGCCCTTCACACTAACCCTGTCAATAAATTGAAAAATATAAAATAACACAGGTACTCCGCCACACCCACCCCTGAAAGGGTCTGGAGGTTGTTTGTATTGCCGTCACAGACCATGAGGTTCTCCAGCACTAGTCTCTTAATCTAATCATATGACAAGTCAAATCCAGAATACATGACGAGGCCCCCTTCAGCTACTATAGCCCTTGACTTTGGATTCCCTTGTCTGCTGGAGGCCCTCAGGACCTCAGAGACGATTGACAGTCGATGCTCAAGACACATTTCTTTGACCTGGCTTTTGACTAGTTTTGTACTGTTTTTTGTTTTGTCCTTGCAAAGAACTCTGTGGTGAAGGTGTGGACACAGCAAAGGGAGTGTGAGCTAGTAATCTGATGTACAGCTAGCATGTCACAACGTATGGTGAAAGATGGGTGCCGACCAAGCAAAGAAATTTTGATCTCGAGCTGCACCAGTGAAGCATTGGTTTTTGTTGTTTTTAAAGTTGCAAGTGCTTTGCGGTGCAAGTGCCATGCTTATTTTTTCGACAGCATTAATATGAAGGGGGTATGAGAGAGTGGGGACCCGCGGATGTGCAGTACAGGCAAGTTTTGGACCCGTTTCTGGTTTACTTCTCTGTCTCTGACTATTTTTCAACAGGTTTAATCAGCGGGAGCACACACCTACCGCGTTATTTTAAAAGGGTGGTGGTAACTTATGTTGTGCTAGCCTATTCCACACCCAAATGCTTTTCTATCTATCTATGCACAACAAACGCATGATTGAATAATCTGTGCAACCCGTTTCATTCAAGTTGGAATTACCAGTGAAGCAGCCATCCCATTGGTCCAAAAGAACATGCGACCAGATCGGTGAGTAACTTCAAGTCAGATTTTGCCTGTATTTCATTATTAATGTAAAACGGTGAGTGAAGCGGGGTGGATGATGTGTAATTTGTCACAGAGCGAGCTGTAGTAAGCAGATTTTGAAATGTTGTGGGTTTTGTGTGACAAATTCATCCACTTTCGTCCACTACAATCACTTAACAGTTTACACAGGGCGATATACAGACACAAGAATGTCCACCTCCTATATTGTCTATATGATTGTGAGGGGAAGCAATCTCACAGCGCCAGGAATTCTGGCCTCCCTGAAAAAATAGAATATTGGGCCCCATCACAAAAAGGCCACAACAACCCTGTGAAACTGTCATCAGGAATCTTTCTCCAATCGACCAAGTTAAAGCTTAACATAGCTATTCAGTAGACATCACTTTCACTGGGTAACTGGTGAAAGTTAAGAATTCACTGCACAGTAGATGACTGAGCGCGCCACCCAGACTACAGGTCGAGCAGTGCCACGGGTTCTAATCCCCCCTCTGACTTTTCTGCAATATCTCCCCCCGACTCTTCATCCCAGTTTCTGATGTAAACTCAATAAAGAATGAAAAACAGAGCTTGCGCCCAAAAAATGACTTAAAAAAAAAAGGAGAAAAAGGATTGCGACAGACGCTCTTCAATAATACCAACTGCTACTATGCAGGGTTAGAAAGGGGCTAATTCTGGATAACTTTTTAGAAAAGACTTAAATTAAATAATATCTAACACATTCTCTTAAGCTGCAGCCATTCAACATTTAATATTGTCAGTACATTTCCCAAATCAAATAGACAAATAGACATCACTGCAGTTAATGTAATGGACCCCCCACTGTAAAATGTGTTTAATTAATAATTATTTTAAATGAAATATTAAAAAAAAAAATGTGGGCCCCCTCTCACTTAGAATCATCCGAACTTTTCACCCCATTATGGCACCCCTGCATGGCGCTATGGTCTTAAGCCACAGCTACAAGGCTATGGATGGGGTTGACTTGGAGTGGCTTCTTTAACCACTACACCACGGGGCCTCAGTTTTTGTTTTTGTTTTTTTTTTTTAGTTTTTTTTTGGGCGCAAGCACCATTTTTCATTTTCATTGGCGGGCTTAAGGTGACGGGAGGGGTGAGAAAGCGGGGAAGCAGACCTGCAGCATACTTATGCCGGAGACGGGAATCGATTTCACAACAGCTGCATGCACTGTGAGGTACAGGCACAAGAGTATGTGAGGCTGGATGTAGCAGTATAATCGACCGCGCCGCCGAGTCTTTGCCGGCCCCTACTGGCTCATTCACACTAAGCCAGTAACAAGCCTGTCTTGGGAAAATAAGGA
>OMKY01120648.1:16921-29039 GCA_900302395.1 Bregmaceros cantori | reverse complement strand
ACTGCTACTATGCAGGGTTAGAAAGGGGCTAATTCTGGATAGCTTTTTAGAAAAGACTTAAATTAAATAATATCTAACACATTCTCTTAAGCTGCAACCATTCAACATTTAATATTGTCAGTACATTTACCAAATCAAATAGACAAATAGACATCACCTCAGTAAATGTAATGGACCCCCCACTGTAAAATGTGTTTAATTAATAATTATTTTAAATGAAATATTAATTCTGACTTGAAAAAAAAATGTTTTGGGCCCCCTCTCACTTAGAATCATCCGAACTTTTCACCCCATTATGGCACCCCTGCATGGCGCTATGGTCTTAAGCCACAGCTACAAGGCTATGGATGGGGTTGACTTGGAGTGGCTTCTTTAACCGCTACACCACGGGGCCTCAGTTTTTTTGGTTTTTTTTTGTTATTTTTTGGGCGCAAGCACCATTTTTCATTTTCATTGGTGGGCTTAAGGTGACGGGAGGGGTGAGAAAGCGGGGAAGCAGACCTGCAGCATACTTATGCCGGAGACGGGAATCAGAATCGATCTCACGATAACTGTGTGCGGTGTGAGACTAAGCCACAGGCGCAAGAGTGGATGGGGCTGGATGAAGCGGCCACAAAGCCAGCCCCGTTGTTCCTGAGGTTAGTCTTAGCATTAGTTTGTATTTTCTGTGCACAAGGAATGGAATCCATAACACCAAAAACTATAATATAACTACCTTCATTTTGCAATTGTAAATCATTTTGTCAAGTACTCAAGTATTAATTTCCAGATTAGTTCCAATAATCCAACGCCTACATTTTATCACTTGGACGGACATTTCTGCTCAATTCGTAGTTCACACTCACTGACGTTTTCTTTCAACAAAATGTGATTTCGACATCTACAACAATCCCTTATCAGCCACGCGAGTGTAGGTGCAATCTAGTCATTATGGTTATCGTGCATTGCTCAAAACGTGCTTCAAAACGACTTCAAGACCCCAGTGAATGGGTGGGTAGGCTGGAAACGCCCCTCGGTAACTGAAAGCTATGGTTACGATACGTTATCCTTTATAAGCCCTGTAAATAATACACTATCAGCGGTAAGTGAAGACAGGATAACCCATCAATAACAGCACGAAGTGACAGCTCACGTGCCAGGTTAAATGTTATCTAGGGCTGCAGCGATTAATCGTTGACTATCGTTGTCATTGCCAGTGGTTATGGGTTGAAACTGCCCTCTATTGGTCCACGCAAATTACATTTTAATTGTTTCTGAAAATATGAAACATTAAACGAGTATCATTGATTAAAAAAAAACATGAATATGATGAAAACCATCAGTGTCAGAGAAAGTAACTCAATTGTTGGTACATTTGCTGCTTACGAAGGACCTAATTTGACATTTTTTTCATGTTGACAAGATGGATTTCTTGTAATTGTTGCTTTCTGTGAATATTTTGGGATATTTTTTTTCTAAAGGAAAAATTATCCGATTAATCGGTTTAATAATCGGCAACTAATCGACTATTAAATTAATCGTTTGTTGCAGCCGTAATGTTAACACACTGAGAACAGTACGAACAGTAATAATAGAGGGCTGGTAACACATGTCATTGTTCAAATGTTTCTTCATTAATGCATTAAACGGGAAGAAAATGAACAAATTATATTCAAGCATGGGGTATAAAGGCTGTATGATTTGGCATGAAAATACGTTTTGTCTTGAAAACTCAATTTTCAATACGATTTGGATTCACGGAAGTAAAAGGAACAAAAGAAAAATTAGGAATTTCTTATTCAAAATATTATCTTTTTATCATTTTAAACTTTGCCATTTCAAAATTGTGTCCGTATTTGGGATTAGGTAAAGGTTTTAGGATTAATATATATATATAGATATTTTTAATATCCTTTTCCTTTTCACCCAGAAAACATAACCAAGTTAAAATAAGTGTCAAATAAGTGGCATCATAATTAACACCATCTAAATAAGTATTGTTAATTATTGCTGTTATTGTATTTTTTTCATTATTATTACTATATGGGCAGGGAGAAAGATGGGATGTTGATTTTGTTGGTGAATTTAAAAAGATTAAAATGATGAACCCGTCGTTTACCAAAAGGAAATTTGGTAAACGCTACCATCGGCTAAAAATACAAACATGACTGGGCCGAGATGAACTCGAACAAAGTGGGCCAAATGTCACATGAGCTACCCGCATGTGGGTCAGGTGTATTGGGACGTTCACAACACAGTCGGTGAGGATAAATATTAACACACAACTTACCAGTGAAATAGCAGCAGAATTTGGACTGCCTCAGGCAATGGGAAACTAATCCTTGTATGCGTTTTTTCACATTGCTTACATTATGTAATGAAGCCTAATGTAAACACCACTGCAACATTTGATTTGTACAATATGTAACTTTAGACTAACACTAGCGCACGGATATTTTATTCAAACTGTAACAGTGGCAAACATTAACGTTGCATGATTTTTGTGATTAGTATGCAATTTATTTTAGCACTTTAAAAATTACTTGCGAGCAAATTTCAGACCCTGTGCTTTTTACTTTGACTTGAGTACATCTAGATGTTTAGGTCAACACTTTTTCCTCAGGTAGGAAACCTGGGTACTTTTTCATTTTTTAATTCCTTCAGCCAGAAAATCCTTTTATCTATCAGTCGATTCTGCTCCTAAATCAGAACGCCAGGGGATTGTGGCGTTTTCTCTCCCTCTCTCTCTCGAATGCTGTGATGTGTTTGGTTTTCGTAAATTGTGACACGTTTTTTGTTTGTATTTTTCGCTTACTGTCATATCTTGTAATGTCATGGATTGTGCATGTGATGTAGTTATGTGTCTTGAACGGTGACTATAAAGCGGTATCACACTTTTGCCATCTGTGCTCGTATGAGATGTGTGAGTGATGATGTGCAGTTCCTTGAACCACTGGGATTCACGCTGTAAGATACTCAAGTTGAAAAGTCCTTGAGGGTTAAGATGCCATGGTTTGGGGTGTACCTGCGTGCCACTTCTTAAGAGTCTCGTAGGTGAAGAAAGCGATGCCAGCATAGGGGATGACCCCCAGGATGGTTGGGGAGAAGCCGCGGTACAGCGTGGTAACCCCCTCTTCCTGCTGGATCCGCACAAACACGTGCACGATGTTGGCATACCTGCAGAGAGCGCAACATTCAAAACCTTTAATTCAGTTGTAGGGAAAAAGTGCTACACTTCTGATTAGGCCACTAGTTCAGTAGTGCTTGAACTAGTAAAAAAAAGATTGCATTTATTAATAAAGGTATTAGGTCTGCAATTCTATTGATTCATTGACCAGCCAATTTTACTTACCTTTAAAATCAGAAAGGTTATTAATCTGAAGCATTAATTTGGCAAACTTTTTTAATGCTTTTTCCAGCCCATTCAGGCTGTTTTTTCCAAGCTTTATTCATTAGGGTTCGCGGAAACAGTTTTTCCCTGCATGTCTGTCTGCCCCATCTTCACGATGGTGCAGACATGGAGACAGGGAAAAACGTTGGTTGCAAGATTCGAACCACCAACTCACCGTGCCATTGAGGCATACGCATGCTTTCCAGCGCTCTGCCTAACCGACTGAGCTACTGGGCAGCACATGGCAAACATTTTTGATGCTTCACTATCTCCACTTATTACACTAACATTTCCATTTTAGTATTAGCATGGAAGAGCATCAAGCTTACTTCTAATCTTCTATTCTATCCTGTATTGTTTGTGTTGCTGTATCCAAGGCCATAATGCTAGGAATCGAGACCAGCATTGGGAATAACATCTTTTCAACAAATTTGAGTGAAAGATTGACTG
Organism: Bregmaceros cantori; assembly: GCA_900302395.1. Classification (NCBI taxonomy): domain Eukaryota; kingdom Metazoa; phylum Chordata; class Actinopteri; order Gadiformes; family Bregmacerotidae; genus Bregmaceros; species Bregmaceros cantori. The sequence continues at coordinate 25,219 of OMKY01120648.1, read as the reverse complement.
TTTGATTAGTTGGCAATTAGTTGATGATAATCAAATCCACTACTAAATTGAACCTTAATTTTCAGTCATCTGGTCATCTGTAACATTGTACATTTTAATTTTGTAACATTGCATATTTAAAAATGTGTTTTCAACACCTTGTTCTGTTGCGCAACATGGCTTGTTGACTTGTCTCTCAGCATAAGATTGCGTTCTATGCAATGGGGGATTGCTTGGGCTACAGCAGTAGCAACGTGCCCCCAAATCAGGGCTCTGAACCAGTTCAAGGAACAAAAACAAAAAAAAAAACAAGCAGAATTTTACAAAATTTTGGGAGGAGCGGAAACGGAAACAAAAAAAGCTTTCTTTAAATGTTCCAGAACAGAAACGGAACATTATGAAATCCATGATACCGGTTAAAAAACTTTTTTTTTTTCTTTGGAACGGAAGGTTTTAAAAATAATTTTGTTTTCAAGCCCCGTCCCAAATACGAATCATTTGCAAGTAAAACTGTCGACAATACTTTCCAACAGTCCAGCTGCAGCAGAAGAACACCGTTAAGCACAGTCTGCGTTACAAGAAGACCAGCAACAGCTGCCATGGGTCAGACATCACATTTAAAATGTGAGTTGTTGAGCACCGATAGGTAGTGATGAATTATATAAAGAGGCAGGCCTGAAGAACTGGGGTAGTGTTACATGCGGTATTAAAACATCTCCTCAGCAGCACATTGTGTACACGTACATTTCTCTGGCGGTGACGGCCATCCTCGCGCGCACCATGTCCAGGGGGTAGGTGACCATGACGGCTGTGGTGCCGGCGAGGGAACCGGCCAAGAAGCGCTGAGGGGGGGGGAGAGCCCTGGGGGGACACACCATGGAGATATGATTTACTCTATTTTGTTGGCCCGTAAAGAATTTGAAAAGCTCAGTGTGTTGCAGAAAGCATCTAGCGCTTGTGTCTTGCACCTTAAGGCCCATGCATACCCTGCGTGTGGCCAATTACGTGCATAATCGAACCGTACATTCCACGCGTTGCCGCCTTCATACCTTCGAGCGTCTTTTACGTTACCGCGTGCAACAACAGCTATTTATACTCGATAGCGCCCCCATCCATTCGCACGTAATTTTCTGATGTCTGCAAGAACAGATGGGCCATGGAGAAGTTTGCTTCGGCTGGAAAAAACATTACAAAAAAAAATGTGCATCTGTCAAACCATGTAGGGTTACCAAAATAATTTCATAACCAAAAAAGAAAAGTGTAATAACCAAAAAGAACCACAGACGACACATGCAAACATGAAATTCACAAAGCAGGCCAAATGCCTTTTCCTGACATTCAGAGGATGTTCACCTTTGTCCAAACAAAGCACACAGTTGGTCAGAGGTAAATATTGGATTAACACGGCATTTACCAGCAAAAAGGCAAAATTAGGACAAACATGTCCTTATTTGAAATGCCAACAAGATTTGTAGCCCCAGTGAGTGCAGTGACCAAGTTAACGGTAACGATAGTTCATGAACTGCTTCGTATTTTAGGTGAACATGAACGAAACGTTCAATTATGCTTGATGAACATATAATGTTCATCAAGAATTATAATGTTCATCAAGAATGCACTCTTTTCAGCTTATTGAACAGAGCTGTATTTTAGTTCAGAATTTGTTCATATTAGATTTTAAAAGCCTTCCAAATGATAACACAGCAATGAAGCAAAAAACACGTTCCAAACTGCACCGTTTCTATCCACCTCTGAGAATCGAACCCAGCCCCTAATCTAAAACAGCGTTAAAACAGTTCAATATTGTCTTTTATTCTGGTGAAACGGTGATCTACTGATGTACAAACAGAATGTGCTTGCTGTATTTTAATTAGGATCGAGCTATCACGTGACATGTGTTCGAGTCCGCTTCCAAACTCATCGCATTGGTTGCGGAGGAGCTCATTATACGTAGTAGGAGCAGCCTCGAATGTCAACAATCGCTCCCCGTTCGCGTGTCAACCGGTGCGGCTGCGCACACCAACGTTCCATTAAGCTACAAGTTGGAGCCTCCGAGATAATGCCGTCACCCCATTGGTCCTTATGCGGTCACATGGTTCTACACGCATCATTGTAAGGCATCTCGAAGGAAACGCAGCATACTAGGCACTCATTTTACAAATATTTTAGGTAACTTGAATGGGATCTGAATAGAAATGTAGCGAACACACCCTCGTCCCGTCCGAAATGCAGTCGATGATCAGTTTCTGAACGCCCAACAGACCAACAGCAGCCATGAAGAAGGCGTCTTTCCGTCTCATCGGATTTCGGTAAGGGTTCCATTTGGGGAAACGAGAGAAATGTAACTTGCGCGATGATGCTCCACAGCCGTTAACGCAGCGATTCCCAGGCATGTCGGCTTGCGCACAGTGCGCGTGCAGGAATGTAAACAACAACAACTCCACATGTACATGCAACTCTGCCGAGAAGGTGCTTCTCCCCTGCTTCCAAGTCCCACGAGTGACGTCACAATCTCGTTCCCAATAAGACGTCATGTTTGATCCGAAATAAATGGAGATCTACTGATGTACAAACGGAGGGTGCTTGCTGCATTTTAATACTCCCATTGTCCGTCGACAAAAAGGTGTTTTAAGTTAAAGCTGGATTCATTCCAGCCGTACGTAACAACTTTTGTTACGATGACCCGGACGCAAACACGACGGTGCACTCACTTGCCCTGCAGTCCGTATTGTGCGGCCAGCAGACTTTTGTACTGGTCATGGGAGCAGAACTGGATGGCGGCGTAGGGCATGACGCGCACCATGGTAGCAGAGTTCCCTCGCCACAGACTGGCGAAGCCGTCCTTTATATAAGTGCAGTACAGCACACGTAGGGCCTCCTAGCACACACAGAACGGAAAGGAGTTTGCGTTAGTTACACAGCACAGTTGCAAGGATCAAATATAAATGTGGACTAACAAGCAGCGTTGGGAAGATTGATGTCAGTAACTAAGTTACTGTAGCCTTTAGCCTTTTCTTTCAGTAGGAAGTAATCTAACGTATTACTTTTTTCCAAAGCAATAATCAGATTACTTATTGCTTACCAACAAAAAACCTAATAACTATTTAGTTATTAGTTTATTATGTTCCCTGGGGCTCCTCAGTTAAGGTCAAGAATAAACCACATCACTTCAATCATTTTATCATCATTTTTGTACATTATTTATGTAAACTTAAGTTTAGTAAATCCACAGAGTAATGTGGGTATTGGTGAAACTATTTGACTTTTACAACATGTGTTGGCACTTAAGGAATAAAGTGAAAAGTTTCTTGGTGAAAAAAACATTTATTAGAAATACTTTTTAAAAGAATCCCTTTACCAAAACTCGTTACAAAACTAGAGTCTAGTGGAAATATAAATAAATATAAAAAAATATATCAAAAATACAATTAGGTAGGTGGTTAGACATCAAAATGCTAACACATGATCTCATGTTTTCAATGAATAAAATACATTATTTTACTGTACTACAAATACCAGAAGTATGCCTTCAAGATCAAAAATAGTTCAACCACACAAAAATGTAATTAAATTTGTCCAAAATTGTCTCACCTTTGCTGAAAATCTGTTTGTTGATACTGCAACAGAGAAAGAGAAGTGAATTTAGGATCTTCTGCCGGGTAATCAGGCAGATTGTCATTCATTCAACAGTCTTGCGAAGGTTTGCAGTAAACTCAAACACACCATAGCTGCAATTGTTGATATTGAACATTCAATAAAAAAACAGGAATGCTCAGATTATATTTATCTTTTTTGTATGACAAAGGGTGAAAGAGTTTACCTCAAATGTGGTGTATTTTTCTAGATCTACAGTCTTCTTAGATGATTTGTCATACAAAAAAACATCATTATTAGACAAAACAAACTGTATTTTGTCGTCTTATTACTAGCGAATCATGAAGCAATGCAAGCACCGGTGGAATATGTGAGGTATAAAGGAATGAAGGTTTTGCAATAAACTCTGACCAGAGACTGGGGATGAGTTTGGAACTAAAAATTCAGTGACATATAAACCTTGGAAGATGATCTTTGTCCGGTCCAGTGGAGCGATGACCGTCTTGGCTACGGCCCCGGCAACTGCCCCACAAACCAGGGAGTCCACCACGCTCAGAGTACAGCCCAGATCCTGTTTACAGGGGTGAAAAAACACACTGCTCCGTAAGACTCACACCTGCTGTCAAAACAATATAAAGTAAACAGACTGCGGAATAAGACAATATGACAAGATAAGTAATTTAGACTGAAGATGTAGTAATTACCATCTGTGTAACTAAAATGTAATTAGAAATCTAATACATCATAACTACTTTATAGGTTGACGAGTTCAAGTTCAAAATGAATCAATCACCATATAATGTTTGGATAATGGGAATAAAGCTCACTTCTCTTTACATTAACAATTCCACTGTAAAAACTGGGTACTTGAATGTCCTTGTTCACAAAATACAAGATAATTACATGGTAACTCAAAGTCATATTCAAGACTAGACAGCAGACAAACAATATGTTGTAATTACCAATTAATGAGCTGAGAATGTCATACTAATTATTCGCTATACGTTTCATGGTAATTACTATGTACCCACATGATATTAGTGTCACTGTCAAAGGAAGCGTTACTGAATGAACAACTATGTTCAATAAAATATTAATAATAACAATAATATTATTAATAAATACATAAAAATAAAATGCAATTAAAAATATTACAATAAATTAAATAGTATTAATAATAAAACAACAAAAACAATTGATAATTAATAATAGAGATCATATTATTTAGTGTTCCTATTGACGACACCTTCATGAGACCTTGAGTGTGGGTGAAAGGCTGTGTTCTTTGAGGGGGGTCGACTGTTTGTTTACATCGGCCCGAGGAGGCGCGTCTGTTGACGGCAGATAACACGATCGGAACGTGACATGTGAGCCGTCACACACACCAATGGACAGTGCGCGACGTTCAAGTGATACAACCCATCGAGAACATTTTATTCAAATCGCTCCATCTATATTCATCTCACGTATTATGTAATAAAATATGTAATATAAAACGATCATGTGAGATATGATATAATAATAATGTTATATTATGATTATCTAATATATAAAACAAAATATGTATATAAAAATAAAGCAATTATTTTATACATACAAAATACACACAGATATATATTCTTCTTAGTATTTATTCATATTTCCAAAATAATTTACTATTCAGAAAAAAAGTTTGCATGTTTGGAAGCAGCGTTTTTATGCATAACACAAACTTTTATAACACTACATTGCAAAACGCCTCCTGCCCAATTGTAATTCATGGAGTAATTAAGTATAGCATTGACTAAGTAATTAAATAAAATAAAACAATTCGGTTTACATTGCAATTTTACTACATTGCATTTCTGTAAACAAAAATTATATTTTGGATGTAGTTTGTATAAAGTAAAATATCCCATTACTTCAATGGATTTTTAATTATTATGCTACTCAACTTCCGACGACTTATTGTCATAATCATTTCTGTATTTCACCTCATGCTTAACATTTTCCTGAGCTCCTGTTTTATTGCAGCAACATTTTGGTGCAAGTGCGTCACTTGGAAGAAGAGTTATCCTCCGTTGGCGGACGGCACATCGCTACGTGCCAACGAACGCCCCCTCCCGGTGGGCTCCGAGGGCACATTGTGTTTCTGGGAAGAGCGCCAACACTCGGCGAGGAACGCTATGTCACCGCTTGGCCTACGCAGTGCGCCTGTCACCTCATTCAATAATATTGCGCCATAGGGGTGTTGTGGTTGTCTGATACGGATGTGTCACGTTGTGTTCCGAATAGATAGTAGCATGTCTTTTATCGGAGCACCAAGAAACGAAAGCATGCGTTTTGTCAGAACACTTCGATACTACTGCATGCAAATATCAAAAAGAATGTTGTGTTTCAAAGTCCAAATGGAACAAGTTCCATCCATAAATGCCGTTTGATTGTACAATGACCACTGCTAGCCCAGCCCCTGATTTGTATTGATATTTTACTATTCCTTTCTGCATGTGCTTCTGTGGATACACTGTATTGTGCTGTTGTGTGTTGATGCTTTTTTTAGTGTGTTGTCAATTTTGTCTCTAGCGCTCTGCTGGTGAAACATGATGAAATAAACCATAGCACGCCACACCATAAATACATTCGTTTCCCGTAGCAGAATACCTCCTTGTTAGGAAAATTAACTAAAAGGTGTTTGTGCTACAAATCGAACACCGAGGAGAGAACGTACGCTGGGCTGACCACCGCTGGGCGTCTGCATGGCGAGGACGGTGGTCTGCGCAGCGACTCTCCTCTGGGGGTCCTGGTGCACGGCGGCCATCGTAGCGGCGCCCCCGTGTGGCGACCGTTAGTACCGCTGTCTGAAACAAAAACTGGACACGCACAGTGCGGGACGAATTCAATCGAAGTGTTCGAACACGCAAACTAATGCATTTGTTAGGAGACTTCTACAAATGGTAGAGGAATTCTTTGTCGTGCAATAATATAATTACACCCATGGAAACGTCATGGAACTAGTAAATTCCCATTCAACACTTTGGCTTTTAATTATTTATATGGTTGAACTTGAACGTCACCCAAGACTATTGGTACACAAATAGTCGAATTGAACAATCTTAATAATAGTGAAGATGACGATAATAATGATAATAATAATAATACTAATTACTAATTAATAATAAAACACTTATGATTATTTTGTTAAATATACTCACATGCACTGACACGTAATGGAAGTAGAACAATTACCATTCAACACTTTGGCTTTAAATTATTTTTTATCCATTCCACGGTTGAACGTCACCCAAGTCCATTGACACGAACTCTTTGGGCGCATCGCTAAGTGGACAGCGTGCATAACCGCCATATAGTTCATAAACAGCCAAAAGACAGTTATATTGTCAAATAGCTGATTAACATAAATTTATTAGTGAAACGCACTCGAGTGCCTTAACGTGCCAGTAATTGGGGTATGGATATACGGTGTGACTTTATCATAGTCGTGCAAACAGCCAAACTTCATTTATTCATGCATCCAATCGACCAACAAAAACATACAATACGATTTAATGTGCGTAATGTGCCTCTGATAATAGATCAGTCTTGACTTTGGGTTTCTTACCTGTTTGGAGTGCGCAAAAAGCCGACGAAGTGGGTTAGCTGTCAGCTGTTATGCCACCAAAGAAATCCTGAAACCAGCACAGGAAGGCTGTTTGGCGCTGTAGCTTGCAAAAGAACGACGTGGGTCTTCAGTGGGAGAGCCGAGAGCTGTGTCACGTCCCTTCGCGGAGCATGGGTGTCTGCAAGTGACTGCGGAGTGCGTGCAGAAACGAAGCCGATCGGGTTGTCCTGCCTCACAGCCAAGCACGGCTTGTTTTGGACCACGCATGGGGGCAGAGCCGAGACATGCACCGCACGTAGCATCTGTTTTGAACTTCATTACCCACAATGCCGCGCGGACGGGGCGCCAGATCGAGGTACTCCGTCTACTCGAATTACAACCTGGCAACCTCAATTGCCTGTCAAGTTATTACATTGTCGTCAATAACGAAGCCCAGTTACAACATTGACAATAGCTTTCAGGTACTTTTAGACTACTTTGAAATGCAACATTGATCAAGTAATTCATTAAATAATTCAGTGACTTGTAGATGCAATTGTTTTACATTAATCAATGCAGAGTGGGCCTTTCATATCTGATTCCAGATTTGATTTCGAAGAAAAAAAACAGATACAAATAAATAACTTTACCACTCGCTCTTGGGTAATTAATATATAACGTATATATATATATATATATATATATATTGTAATGAGATGCACCTGCTGGTCTGACACCGTTGGTGTCTCAGCATGTACCAATACGGCCCTTAAATAGAGTCCGAACTGACCTTGGCAATGGCTGAGTTCAGCTATTGCCGATGTAAGTTCCTCTATTCGCAGCTCCTCCACGAGGGGACAGCCTGCACGCAAGGATTATCCAAAACATCAAATTTGATGATTTACATATTTTTTTAAAAATCGTATAACAAAATACTCTGATTCCAGTTTCAAATCAAATTTTTTGCACAGCATTCGCAGACACTCTGGGTCAATGCGAGTGCTTCTAGAATTAGAGTTTTCATTATTTAGATATGCTCTGTAACATCAGGAGTTTGTAGTCCAAATAGATTTTCTATAGTCCAAATACATTTTTTGTATTTCGACCAATTATTCCAATTATTTTTTTGAATTTGTGAAGTTTATTTT
>OMKY01120648.1:6308-16901 GCA_900302395.1 Bregmaceros cantori | reverse complement strand
ACCACGGGGCCTCAGTTTTTTTGGTTTTTTTTTGTTATTTTTTGGGCGCAAGCACCATTTTTCATTTTCATTGGTGGGCTTAAGGTGACGGGAGGGGTGAGAAAGCGGGGAAGCAGACCTGCAGCATACTTATGCCGGAGACGGGAATCGATTTCACAACAGCTGCATGCACTGTGAGGTACAGGCACAAGAGTATGTGAGGCTGGATGTAGCAGTATAATCGACCGCGCCGCAGAGCCTTTGCCGGCCCCTACTGGCTCATTCACACTAAGCCAGTAACAAGCCTGTCTTGGGAAAATAAGGAGTAGAAGTAGAATCTATTGAGTACAAGTACAAGGTTATCAGAGAAAATAAGGACTTCTAAAAGTACTTAAGTCTAAGTACTTAAGTACTCTACTTAAGTAGAGTACTTAAGTATTTGTATTCCATTACTTGCCATCTCTGCCTAGAAGTGGCCCCCGCCACCCACACAAATACACACACATTACAGATGCCCCTTAAACATCAGTTTTACAGGCAGAATCCCAGCTACGCCACAGAGTCCTGGTAGGGACAGTGGCCAGAGGAAGAAGTGGCCTAGGAACCATCGCACCACCCCGGTTTGACAAGGCTTGGGGGAAGGAGCGGATGCAACTTGTCCAGAACGAGGTGAGAGCCACGGTAGAGGAGGAGAGATCCAGCAGAGCAGTGGGCATGAGACAGCAAGGCGCCTGGACAAGATGGGAGCAAGTTGTGGATAGGAAGATCTTGTGGACTGACCTGTGGCGGGCAGAGCCACACCGTATCAAGTTCCTAGTTCAGGCCGTCTATGATGTACTCCCCAGCCCTTCAAACCTGCACTGCTGGGGTTTGGTTGACACACCAGCATGCCCCCTCTGCCAGAGGAAGGGAACCCTTGAGCACCACATCCCAGAGAGCATCCACATTGGCATCACCAGCTGTCGGAAGTCAAAACCTGCAAAGAATTACATCATCTTCATCAGAGCCGGGGAGAAGGCAAGAACAACATCGAGAGCCACATCAGGGCTTCTCAACACTGTACTCGATTGGCAACTGTCAGTGGACCTGGGCAGGTAACTGAGGTTTTCCCCAGCATGTTGCGAAGACCACCCTTAGACCAGACATCATATTGGTATCAGAGGCAACAAAGAATGTGGTTATGCTGGAATTGACTGTGCCATGGGAGGAAAGAATGGAGTAGGCCTATGAACAGAAGAGAGCAAAGTATGAGGGTTTAGTCAGCGACTGCCACCAACGAGGCTGGAAGGCGAGGTGCTTGCCTGTAGAAGTAGGGTGATTATTGAAACGATTAATCTATTAATTGGTTGGATATTGTTCCTTTACAAAATTCCCAAAATATTCACAGCAAACCAGAAATTAATCTAATCTTAGCAAATTGAAATGTAGTCAAGTTTGGTTCACGATAGCCAACAATAGCACAACAATTTAAATACATAATCAGATGTATATGGTAAAATTGTGATGGGTTTCTTCATATTCATGTTTTTTATCGATACTGTTGAATGACCAAGAATTATATTTTGGATTTTCCGAAATTATTAAGTAAAATAACATTTATGTAGACCAAGGTGGTGTCAGCACAAAACTGCTGAAAAAAACAACGATTCAATTCCTTGGCGATTGTAGATTGTTGCATTTGTTGTCGATTAATTTCATAATCAATTAGTCAACGATTAATCGACTAATCGTTTCAGCCCTACTTTATACACTAAAATCACATTACACACGAGTCGACACGACACGAACATACCTTCATACCGTCCTTTGCATCACTTTGCGCATGGCTCCTAACATCACTTTATACATGATCCCTAACATCACTTTGCGCATGGTTCCTGGCATCACTTCACACACAGTGCCTAACATTTCCGTTCTCGGTGGCGCGAGCGGCGCAGCGCCAGTGAAACCCAGCAGCGCTGGCGGAGCTGTTCCAGATAGACCTGTGGATACTGTAGACACACACACACACAGATGGATCTATAGATGTCCGGCTCTAGATACACGCACAGATGAACCAGTAGATATCCCACTGTAGAACCGGGCAGTTGAAGAAGCACCCGGTTTGGCGCGACTTTACTCTCCGTTTCATCAATATTAGACCCGGGGTTCCGCGTGTCGTGTTACCACTGTGAAACCACTCGCTGCTGTCAGCCTCGGATAGCAGACCCGCGGCTTGGCGTGGAGTTTAAGCGGAGGAGAGACGCTCCAGCAGGTCGCGGCTTGGTGTGGAGTTTAGCGGGGGAGAGACGCTCCAGCGAGACCCGCGGCTTGTGAGGAGTTTAGCGGGAGATACGCTCCAGCAGCGCTGGGTCGGTTCCACGGTGCCAGCCCCCGGGGTCGTGGGTCCGGCGGCTTCTCGACAATAAAGTTTGTCCGTGGCTTTGACATGGAGTAAACGTGACTTTTTTGATATGGAGTAAATTCTGATATGGAGTAAATCGAGACTCGGAGGTTTGTGTCCACGCCGTGCACCTGATGGAGGACTCGGACACCGGGACCGCGGAGCCCCCCGTACAAGCAGCTGCCAGCCGAGACACGGAGCGTCAGCAGCGGCTACGACTCTGCGTTCTCAGCGAGATCCTCCACACTGAGAGAGACTATGTGCGGACTCTGCTTTTCCTCCAGTCGGTGAGTAGCGATGCTGTGACCCGAAGGACAACCACTGGAAGGGGCGAATCGATCCTTTCAGAACCAAGTGCTTCAAAAAGTCATACATACACATAATTCATACAGAATTGTTGGTGGACATCCGGGCATCAGTGCGAATTTCTTCGTGAACACGAAATTGTACAAAATCGCGGTCTGAAAGAGTTACTTAACGTAATGTCAACAATGTATGTGCGAAAAGACAACTACGCAACCATAAGTTGTAACAGAAGTTACACAACTGTACACAAATTCACTACTGTTAAATACAAACGTATTATTTAACTGAGGTGCGTTGATATGAATCACAATCGACTCGGGCTGAAGACAGTTCTCAATATGTGTCCTTGACTCCTTTTCATTGATGATTGATGGATATATATAACCCTGCATGCTGATCCTATAGATTCATACGATGGATATGAATATGATGGGCCTCTGGGGTGGATAGTGCCATGTAGTGTAGGGTCAGTGATGCCGAGGGTATATACGCTACAATTAGATCTACAGATACAGTGGATAATGCATGCTTGTGCCGGTTGACTGAAATATGTCTATAATCCCTGAAACCTTTTTTGAGCATGTGAGCAATGAACACAGTAACCCCATTCACACAATGATCACAGAATTACTATTTATGTCGCTAAAGATGAGATGCTCAAATACACACACGTTACAGGAAGTGCAAACCCAGTGATGAGCAAAGTCTCAATAAATAACTAGTTTTAAGAAGCAAACATGAAAAAACCTTTTTCATTGTCATTGTTGAAGCTTTTCTATTGTGCTATGTCATTATTGTGTTTTTCTATCGGAAGCTTAAACACTTGAACGAAACTGCCTCTCTGAAGGAAGGTTAACTGATGCGCAGGCATTGTCAATGTTCAACAAGAAGGAATAATTTCTTTGCCAGGCAGTTGTTGAGGTTTCCACCTCAATATAAAATGCTTACTGAAATCGCAATTTTCTACAAGTTGGCTTGTAGAAGAATGTGTACCAACGTGGGTGATCCTTCTCCAGAGGTTGGTCAAGTCCTGACCATTCGAAGACGGCGGTTTCGCTAGGGCTGTCATGATAACACATTTTACTGGACAACAGCAATTATTGCAATAATCGATATTGCCATTCCCGACTGTTGAACATATAATAAAAATAAGGTTTAAATGCAACACAAACACAAATACACCCTTTCAAATATCAATAAATGTGATTTTATTGAAATGACAATGCATTTCTTTCAGCTTTTTATACAGCATGACACGCCCATACTGCACAGTGCACACACATGATGTTGTTTACAAATATGTCTTGGCTGGGAAAAACAGTCTGAATACAAACATGACAAATCACATTCATTTAGTCCCGGAACTAGCCCGCACTAAATTTGCATTTTAGATTTGAATATGCGCTATGCTCCCGGGCCAACAACAAACGTATCTTTTAGCTAGTACTGCTGAAAAAGAGGTAACATGTTTAATCATCATTTGCTCATCATGAGAGTGATGAGGAAATACGTAAAAAACTATATTGGCCGGAAAAGTTATTGTGCCTCAATACATTATTGTACGATTATCAGAATCCTCTTTATTGCCATTGTCAATGAATAAGTCACAGTTCATTGAAGTTTCGGCACTGGTGCAGAGAATGAAGTAAAAGGACTAAAGAATAAAAAATAACATAAAACAAGGGGATGTGTCAATAAGTTCTTAGTGCTGGAGCAGGGCGTACTCCTAGTGCAACTCCACAGCTCTTGGCGCTCATCATTAATTATTTTGGTTCATTAATTGAATATTGTGACTGGCCTAGTTGCCGTGCCATGTATTGGGTTGTCTGCCTCTGCGGCTTTTATCTTCTACTAATCAGTCGACGTAGAGTTTTGTTAAGCCGCTTTGGGGGTGCTGTATAATATGACTGTACAGTTTTAGAGATGTGCTTTTCATTATCACCATTATTTGTTTGAGTGATGTCGGTCTGCCGAGTTCTTTTATTCCTAATGGGATCTATTAGTATCTAATTTGGCATCTATCACATGATGTGGTTTCGAAATGTCTCAATTGTGTTATTCTGTTTTGTTGTCCTATTTCTGCATTCAACGCATAGTCATTGAGATTGTTTTGATGTGATTTCATGTGTGTGTTTTTTTCTCATCTCTATTTGCGTTTGTTGTTCTGAGCATGGGCTGCAGAGATACATTCATTATCATTGTATGTTGTCATTTTAGCTGGTTGTCTACACTCCACACTATTGCGTGAAGTGGTCGACTTGAAGAGAAGTGCAGCTTTGAGCCTGCAATTTGTAAACAATTGAGTTCAATCGTTTCGTCATCTTGGCTAGCTGCAAAGTAAAACCCTTTCTTAGAGGCTATGTTAAAGCTAGCCGTTCATAATCCCTGTTCTTGGGTTTAAATGTTGATGGGCTATCAGTTACAGAGCGCCTGTGTCCGAGCATTCTGTAAGTCATTTTGGAGACCCCAGGATGCTCTAACTTCCTACCCCAAGCCTTTGTCTTTCAACTTCTTCCTCCCCTCCACCCCCAACCCAAGACCTGCAAGCCCCCTTCTATTCCCGGGATATCCGGACGCAAACACTCACGCACACATACACACAGACATACTTCCTCTTTCACTAATGGTGGTTATCAACTGTAAGAAATACTGAGTCGGTCAAGACTTAACCTAACAATACTTGACACAAACAATGACACACAATGGATTGGGACCACTAGGAGAGTAACCCACCCATGTTGGTGTACATATTGCCGCATGCGGAGATGGTGAAATGCTAGATAGAATTGCAACATGTTCATCTGTCAATGTGTCTTCTTCATCTGAGGCATTAGTCAGCCTGACACACCTAATCTAGACACACCTTGATCCCCTCCAACAGACACACTTGGCCTGCAGAGTGCAGCGCTTTCTTCGTCCAGCAATGTCAGCGTTTTTGTTCGTCCTTTTGCCATTTTTGGAATTTAGTCTAATTGATTGACTCTATTGTCATTGCATTTAAAGAAAAATCAGTACATGCAAGTTAGGGCTGCACGATTATGGAAAAAGTAAAAATAAAAATAAGTTATATTTACACAAAATACGTTTTGTGTAAATGAAGACCCATTATCTTTTGGACTTTTTTTTTCTTTTACAGGTTTCTTGCATATTCAAATTTTGACTTTGTTTTTGCAACACGTGATCCACTTGTGTAAGTTGGAATTACATGCAGTGTCCTCCTATCCTCCATGTGGGCTGGGCTACAAGAGAGCAGCATGACAGTATGACACTTTAATAAAATGTGTTTATTCATCATCTGCGCCGGGGCGTAGCCGCGAAGCAGGTTAGGTTTTTAGACATGTTGGTTTGTCTTCTTGATAACTGAAAAAGTCGTGCAGGGATCTGGATGGAGTTGTTGGAAATGACAAAAGAAAGGCGTGTATTTCTGTAGCCTTTAAGTAACATAATCATACTTCATCACCAACCTACCGATAGATCGCTCTGTGGTCGTGTGACTAGACTTCCGGGTCCAGGGGCTGCTGGGAAATGTAGTTGGCATGTTCGCCGGTGGCGTGAATCGTAATCACGTTACTCTACGAACACTTGCATTGATAATATATTGCCACACATACTGCTTGCATTAACAGTACTATGTTTTTGTACCACTACGGCGCAGGTTTGCAATCCCTGAGTGCTTCTAGTTAATTAATATAAACGTACATTGTATTATTGCAATGACATTAATAAGCTTCATATTTATGGATGTCAATGATTATCAATAACTGATTATGATTGTAATTTTCTTACACAACAATTGAGAATTTGTACCGCAATACATTTGAAATGTGCACTCTGCCCTAGGGCTGCAACTAACGATTATTTCAGTAGTCGATTAGTTGCCGATTACTAAAACGATGAATTGACTAATCGGTTAGATGATTCCTTTTAAAAATGCCCAAAATATTTCACAGCGACACAATCTTGTCAACTTGAAATTTAGTCAATTTTGGTTCATGATATCCAACAAATGTACAACAATTTAGTTAATATTTTGATGGTTTTCTTCATATTCATGTTTTTATCAATAATGGCGAATAATTATTAATCATATTCTGGATTTTCAGGAATTATTAAGTAATATCACATTTGTGTAAACCAATACGTAGTGTCATCAAAAAAAAGTGCTGAAAATAACAATGATTCAGTTCCTTGGAAATTATCGATTATTGTATTAGTTGTCGATTAATTTCATCATCGATTAGTCATCGATTAATCGACTAATCGTTGCAGCCCTACTCTGCCCATTTATACCCTCCGTTGGTAACGTAAACTGACTCTTTCATCCACTTCCGTAAGTAGTTTAATCCGTAGGACAAGCCCCTAGCAATCCGCTGAGCTCTGGGCGCAACTGAGTAATATCATAAGAAACGCATGGGGGCAGTAGAAAGTCACAAGCGTTTTGCATGCTCTGTGGGTCGCGATTCGGCAACACCCTCTAGCGGATTTCTTATGTACATCTGTATACGGACGGAGGTATAAACAGAAACTCTGGGACCAACGGCTGGAACGGATAAGGACATTTCTCCGTAGGGTATAAGGCAGGCTTATGAAGAATCTCTTCTTTGTTTCCCTAGTTGGTCCATAATGTCCCAATAGCTTCAAGAGCATTATGGAATGAAAATCCATAATATTATTAACAGTATTGGCACTTTAATTTTAAAGTTTGTTGATAGCAGAACATGTCATGCAGGTTAAAAGTCTTGCCTTGCATGGTACCGCACCGTATTATCTAGAAGCGGCAAGAAATGACTATTTTTTTATTTATGTTTTAAGTCATTTCTTGGGCGCAAGCACCGTTTTACATTCTTTATTGAGAGAGATAGTGACAGGATTAAATTGGAAACTGGGTTGAAGAGTCGGGGATGGAAATTGCAAATTTGGAAATTGCAGAAAAAGCCGGACAGGGGATTTGAACCTGCGGCACTGCTGGACCTATGGTCGGGGGGACACGCTCTATGGTCGGGGGGGCACTCGGCCACCACGCACCCCTGACGTAACGAATTTTTGACATCCCTGTTCATATTAAAAAAAACTAACAGCTGTAGAGAGCTGAGAACTAAAAAAGGGTTTTTAAAGGGCAATGTTTTGCAGGTGCAAAACTGTAACATTAAAACACAAAATTGTATTGTTTATCATTGTCATCTAATGCTACTTAACCTATTTGCACCCACAGAAACCCACCCACACTTACTCTAACCCCCACAAAAGCACAAAACACGTAGTGTGGGCACATCATACCATATCTGCGACATCATAATGAGTATGACCCCTTCGCCAAACTTCCCTGCGTGTCTAGAAGCTGTCACAATGGCCCTCTGCAGTCATGACATATTTCACTATCTCCACTTGCAGCAGACTGCAGCAACATGGTTCATTCTTCTCCAGAGGCACCGATTCAGTGTAGTTCTGTTTAGGGTCGAGTCCTGACCATTCACAAATGTTGCTGTGGCATCGTTTGGATTGTCTCTCTCTGCTTCTTTTTTACCTTGATTCTACTAATCTTCAAGGCAGAGTTAGTGCATGGGCTTTAGGATTTTCCTGAAGAATAGAATCCAGTGCTGCATCTCAAATGGCGCACTTGTGCACTTGATGCACTATTTTTAGTGTAGGGTGCTGTCCAGTGTCCAGAGTTGTTGGTTAAATTCACTCAGGGGCCACTGGAAATGCAATTGCGCTATTTTTTTGTACCACTATGGTGCAAGTTTGCAATCTCTGAGTGCTTCTGGTTTATAATTTGATTACATGTAATCTATTACTGCCCAACCCTGCCAACAAGTTATTTAGAATATGAAGTGTGAGAGGATCCTAGCGTTCCTCCGCTCTGCCCGGCTACTTGTGGTGCATTCTAAAAGGTGTGCTGCTTCCACTGTGGATGAAGCTGAGGCCCCAAGCTCTGAATGCCCGCCATTGTCAGTGGCCGCAGGCTGCCTCTCCTTTCAGCTCCACCGAGTCTGACAGAGCTGCTGATTACCAGTCATTCATACATGTTCTTTATAATACTCAAGTCTTCTTTATCTCCTTTTTTTTCAACTTGTCAACCCACCGAACCCTCCCAGCCATTAGGGTTGTTGGCCATATTGGTATCTTTTCTAAATATTTCCCTCTGGCCTAGCATATCCTCGTAGTGTGTTTACGGACTACAAGCCCAAATCGCACTTCCGCATATGACACAGTCCCACTCCTGGCTCTAAAGACGCGACCGCTGCAGTTTTCCATCTCCGAACTTGCATTGCAACATCTAATCCTAACCCCTACCCTAACCTTAACCCCTCCCAACCCTAACCTTTGCCGCCACCCTAACCCCTAAACCTAATCCCTAATCCTAACCGTAGCTCTAATAAACCAATATCACCAGCTTGTGCACTGATGTCCGAACTTGCAAGTAGGGCTGCAAGCCTGCTACTATCAATTTATTTTGATCATTGATTAATCAGCCATTTTTACGGACGGATGTAGATGTGGTGGGTGGGTGGCTAATGTTAATGATATGTCAAAGTCTGTTTATTATTTTTCTGGAGTTGCCTGCAGTGTTGTGGTTTGTCACTAATATTTATCCTGTCTGTGTGTGGACATTATGGATTCATGCTGTCATGAATTCCTCGTCATGCCATATCCATGACAAGCACGAGCAGCTGAACACCGGCCAAATGAACCAAATGTAAAGATGAAACGAAATTTGAACTGCAGACATCCGTGGGAGTGTATGTGTGTGTTTGTGTCTTATACTTTGTGTGTTTATGTGTGAGTGTCTTTGAGAGTGCGTGTCTGTGAGTGTGGGTGTCCTTTTATGGTGTGAGAATGTGTGTCGGACATGGACGATATCACAAGATTGTCACTTTGCCTAAACTTTAAATTTCGCCATGGTTTCCTGATGGCTGAGAA
Source organism: Bregmaceros cantori (assembly GCA_900302395.1). Taxonomy (NCBI): domain Eukaryota; kingdom Metazoa; phylum Chordata; class Actinopteri; order Gadiformes; family Bregmacerotidae; genus Bregmaceros; species Bregmaceros cantori. The sequence goes on along the minus strand of OMKY01120648.1, from coordinate 7,312 downwards.
TATATTTTATATCTGATTATATTGTATCTCATGTTTTGATTTTGTCTATGCCAGTGTGTGTTGGTGAGTCTGTCTGGGAGAATGTGTTTCTATGCACGTGTCTAGGTGAGTGTGCTTCTAAGCGTTTGTCTGTGATTGTTTGTCCCTGTGACGGTGTATCTGTGAGTGTGTGCCTCTGACGGTGTGTGTGTCTGTGAGTGTGTGTCTATGTGAGTGTGTGTCTATGTGAGTATGGGTCTCCGTGAGTGTGCGTCTCTGTAATGGTGTATCTGTGAAGATGTGTGTCCATGAGTGTGTTTCTGTGAGCGTGTGTCTGTGATCGTGTGTGCATGTCTCTGTGACGGTGTGTGTGAGTGTCTCTGTGAGTGTTTCTGTGAGTGTATGTCTCTGTGACGGTCTGTATGGGAGTGTTTGTCTGTGATGGTGTGTGTCTGTGACAGTGTGTATGAGTGTGTCTCTGTGAATGTGTCTCTGTGACCGTGTGTGAGTGTGTGTCTGATGGTGTGTGTCTCTGTGAGTGTATGTCTCTGTGACGGCGTGTGTCTGTGAGTGTGTGTATCTCTGACGGTGCGTGTGTGTGTCATTATAGTACAGCCTGAAGCACAGATGAACACAGTGCCTCAGACATCTTGCCATATGGTTTCAGTAAAGTGTGTGTAAGACCAGATGATGTTAAGATGGACATCTTGACGTCATCTGTTGTCGAAACCTTGACACTCACACTTCTATGTTGTTCCCCATGATTCTCTTTCACTCAGCCAAAACCATCACTCTTAAATTGCTGCCCTGTCTTTCTCTCATCTCTCTCTCTCTCTCACTCTCTCTCTCTCTCTCCCTCTCTCTCTCTCTCTCGCATCCTCCCTCTCTCTCTCTCTCCCACTCCCTCACTCTCTCTCTCTCTCTCTCACTCACTCACTCACTCTCTCTCTTTCTCTGACTTTGTTTCTCTCTCTCTCTCTCTCTCTCTCTCTCTCTCTCTATCTCTCTCTCTCGCCCTCTCTTGA